>JAJAGP010006178.1:0-24269 GCA_025084515.1 Ancistrus triradiatus | reverse complement strand
ACTCAAGAACAGTTTTTTTCCCGAAAGCCATAACCACACTAAATTCATACATGCACTGATCTTTAGTCCAATCTCCACACATCATCTACATCCATTAGTAACATACACATTCCACTATTATGCAACATTTCTACAATGTGGAATAACACTACACTCACTATGTGCAATTTAACTGTATATTAGTAACTGTATTTTAGTAACTGTAGTTTTAACAGTATCTATTTATTACTACCTCTGACTATGCACCGTTTTGCACATTTCTTTCTGTGTTGTATTTTTCGTATGTGTTGCACTGTAAGAAGTGGCTTTAATCTCATTGTACATAAGTATAGTGACAATAAAGGCATTCTATTCTATTCTATTTTATTCTATTCTCTCACCATTAGATCCTTGAGCAAGACCTACAACTACTTGGATTGTAAGACTGTATCACTGGTATGTCTCTCTGAATAAGGGCATCTGCTGAATGTGGTTAAAATGCTTCACAATATCCTATAGTGATGTAATGAATAATATTACTACATTATACTTTTTTTCTGAATGGCTCATACAACACATTTACAGAGGTACCTTAACCACCTTACGGTTCTTGACCACCTTCGAACTCATTGAATTTGGTTCTCGATGCATTCTGAGAAGAAAAATTTGCCTCGGCACTCCTCGTTTGTCTGGCACTCAGTACGCTTGTTTAAACTTGTATGCGAGTCACATGACCTATTCCAGCCTAAACTTGATTCATTATTCAGTCTCACCATAGCTTTCGCTCAGTGAAGATCACTGTGTATCTCATGTTTTTCTTTATTTTTACATGTACAGTACAGTATTATTAGTGCAAACAAGTCCCCCTATGAATGTTAGTGATAACACCCAACTGAAAGGTACACACACTGATAACCACTATGCGGTGTGATACTCGCCAACATATGCTGTTCTTCCAGGTGGCAACCAGCTGAGCAGCAACGCCGGGAGTTTGCTAGTAGTGTAAATGTTATGCTTTTGCTTTTCACTTCAGTAAATGAGAAGATTTTTCAACACTTTATTATAAAATAAGTCTTGTGTTAATTAGTTTTGTGTTTTAAGCATGTTCATAAGGTCGGCCCCACTATTTTACAGTATAGACTTTATTAAACTCCTCAGTTCATGATACATTTAACTTATGAAGAATTTGTCTGAATGTAGCCACATCGTAAGTCAGGGAGCACCTGTACAATACAATTTGATTAATGCATATAATGTCTTATACAATGTGGACTTCTGGGACCAATTAATTAAATTTTCACCATTCCTTATAGGAAAAATTAGCTTGGTACTTGTTTTAGGTATTCGACGAGTCTTTTGGAACGAATTAACGACGAGTACCTAGGTACCACTGTATTCACTATCCTTCATTTTCTGTATATTCTGTATATTCAAAACTCTATCAATTATGTCACAGTAATAGAGTGGTGCAGGTATCCTACCTGTCTGTTACATGGAGTTTGGGCAGAGCATAACCTCTGGAACAGCAGGGTCACCTTCAAAATATGTACCACTGCATCTGTACATTGATGTTTACAAGCATGTATATTGTCTCATATATTGTTTCTTCCAGTGTTGAATGCTATAATATTAAATATATAATGTTTACTTAATAAACAACCACTGAATGAAATGAAAGTGGAGTGTATAGTGTGGACGGAGAATTGATTAAGTTAATTAATAGTAAATTATTTTTACTAATTTTGGAAGTGTGATTAATTCAATCTGTTACATATCATTTCATTGTTTTGAACTCCCACACTCTGTTTGTACTTTAGAATGATTATTCTTTGATCCTTCCAGTTCTGTTATGGATAATTCTGAAAATTACTCAATAATACATCAAATACAACACCAGAAAACCAACATTGGTTTGAGTAGTTTTCATCCAAGAACAGAATCCAGGTCTGTCTGCTGGTACCCACTTATAACAAGCTTACTTTGGAGATGAGCAAGGCACACACCATAACCTACAGTACTTTTATATTCAACATTTATGTACTTGAAGATACAAATTATGATAGTACAAATGTAAATTGTGTGTATGACCTTTGGATAAGGATGACGTCCTATATACCTCATAGAGATCTATGGTCCTACAGATAGCAAGCTATGAATTTTGGGAACACATTCTGGGCCTAGTTGACCTGTGAGGCACAACTAGATACGTTTGAACCTGAGTGATGGATGTGGACTCTCTATGTGTTCTACCTCAAATGCACTAATGGTGTTGATGATGATGATGATGATGATGATGATGATGATGATGATAATGAGAGAAGGAAGATCTTCATCCTGGCTTTCTTTTGGCCATTGCTGGTTAACAGGAGATTGTCGTTACTTCTTTGCAGTGATGCGATGCTAAACCAATTAAATCTGTCATTCTATGTCTATTTGAAATTTGAATATTGCGGGAGAATATGGTTAATAATGTGATGTATTCTTGGAAGCAGTGTAGCTGTAACGCTGAATGGAAACTGGAGACAAACGCAGGCACTGGTAGCAACAACAAAGGGTTTATTTACGAAAAGGAGAGACAAGAGGCAGAGAGGACGGGAAAGGGAGCGTGGACACATAGAGGGAACCAAGTGAATCGGTGTGGTACTGAGAGCAGGTGAGGCCTAAATAGGGTGTGAGATTGATAACAGGTGTGCATAGTCAGAAGACTGGAGAGGAGGAGCGTTCCAGCACGCGGGCGTTGCGAGCCTCGCCGCTAGGGGGCGTGACAGTAGCTCTAAGAGATAAGGTAAGATGAGGTGAGGTAGGAATAAATGGTTCCATTATGTAGTTTGGAATGGTGATTTTTAAATTTAACAGGTGAATTTCCACCACAATAGGTAGAGGTTTTTTTTAGTTAAAGTTAAACGTTGTTATTTTGGATGTGAAACTTCCTGTTTTTGACTCCACTTAGATCCTGGTTAGGGCTGCAAGGTGCTGCTGGGGGTAGTGCCTATCCCAAATATCATTGGGTGCATTTTAAAGTTAAATTTCAGGATCCATGCTATCACAAATCCATTCAAACTGCTTGTATGAGTATTCTTAAACTGTGCATGTTATACACACATCTATGTATCTTAAGTTTATCATGTTAAGGGTTATGGTGAGGATCGGTTCAGCTCAGCAAATCTGGATGAATCATTTAACATGTTAATAATAAGACTCATCTCTAATTTATTTCTAATTTCTTCTCCTGTCATCCTTTCACATTAGCTGTCATATTCTGTATTACATAAATTCCATTAGAGGTCATACATCACTTCTATGTGCTTCTTTATTGTAGCATGTATTATTCAGAGCAGAATTGCTCCATTTGTTCGTTTGTCAATTTAAGAGAACATTATTTTTTAATTTATCCCATAATGGTTGTTGTATATGTGTTATAGATTGCGAATCACTGAACACACACAGAACACACTAATTCTGTAAGCTTCACCCTAAGTACTGCATTTAGTGAAAACTTTTGCCTTCTTCCTCTGTAGCCAATTGCCACTCATATAACATCATGAAAGTCAGAACTAACACAGTGTGCCCTTGTTTACATTTTGTGGACTTTTCTGCCCTCACCTCCTAGCCATATCAATTAAAAACTAGACATGGGTGGATTTTAGTCATTATTCACTCAGAGTGGCATGAGCGCACTCAGACATGCTAGGAAATTTATTTAACACCCATACCAAAGTGCTGCTGATTTCACATTTGTAAGTCATGTCAGTGATGTATGAATATTATTCCATCTCATTCCTCACTGGATTTCTAGTCTAAGAGTATATTAAATGCATGGCAGTTTTAATCTGTTAGCAGTTAGTTGATTTTAATGGCTTATAATTACCATTAAGTGTAATTTACTTTGTACCTGCTAATGCTGACAACAAAAATAGTAAATAATAAAAAATAGTAATTTTTTGTACATGTGCAGATAAGTGAAATGATTTTTCCATTTGGAGAGTTGAACCATGCAGCAATTTGAATGGCAGCTTGGGCAAGCAACACAGTATGTAGTGTGGTTCGAGGAAATGAAGCAAAATGAGTTGTTGTAAGAGTTGGAATGCACAAAAGAAATTAATAATTAAGGAAACCCCCAGCAAACTAAAGCAGAGGTCTTATGTTAGACTTTAAGGTACAAACCCAAACCCAAACCCGAAAACGTTAAGACGGTATGGAAAATTCAAATATAATATACATGCTGTTTTCCTTGCATTTCCTTTGACTTTTTTCATTGCAGAGAATGAACCCAATATATTTCAACTTTGAAATTTTTTATTTAATTTGTTAATAAACATCCATTTCTACATTTCAGGGCTGTAACACATTCCCAAAAAGTTGGAATGGGGACAATTTATGGCTAATAATGAGGTAAAACAAAATTAAAAATGAGATTTCAAACAGGTAATGTCAATAGGCAATTACGATCATGATTTGGTACAAAAGCAGTATTCAATCTTCCTCAAAGAAATAATGGAAGGGATTGGCATATTTCAGTCCTAACTGTTTTGCATTGTCTTGTTGAAAACTACAGTGCTACTGCAGAAAATACTTGGGTGGACTAACACTTGACGAAGTAACAAAGATATATAAGTTATGATATGTCTGTGTAAGTTCTCAGTCATCCAGGTCATTGTAGACTTGAGTGCTGAGTTAAATTCAACTAGACTTCTTCTTGGTTGTTGAAGACCTCTCACCTCTCACCCAAAAGGCTTCTTCAGTTCTAGAAAACTGATGAGGAGTCCCAGGTATTTGACCTTAAAGGTGGTCCTGGAAAGTCCTTGACCCACCCTGTAAAAAAATGAGTCGTTAGGATCACAGGAGCCAAGGTGAACCCATTAGTGAGTCATTAGAATCACATGGGTCAAGGTGTGAATGGGGGTTAACTATGAATTGTGATTTGTTTCTTAAACTTGTGTATCACACAAGCATCAATGTGTAAATCTTTGCAAGTCTGTGTGTTGTTTTGGTTTCTGTTATAACTAATGAAATTCATATCTTTAGTTCATCTAAAGTGTTAGCCGGAAGTAAAGTACAAAATTTATTGATGCATGTGTGTGGTTTGCGCCTGGTTTATGTGTGCATATGTGTGTGTCTGTAATGATCAGAAGTTCCCAGGAACTGCTGTGAGACACATAATGTTAAAAATCCTCTTTTAAATGGTCTGATCTATGTCTGAACAAATCTCTTGTCCTGAGCGTAGTGCCACAATTCATCAACATAAAGATTACAACTTGAGAACAAATGTCCAATTAGTATCAGTGTTCAATATTAATTAAGTACTGGTAATATGAATCAAACATCTCTTCGCTATTGGTTCTCTAAGACACTTATGCAACATTGCAATAGTTCCTGTTCCTACACAGATTGCTATTTTTTCTATCTTCACAAGTTGTGCTGATATTTTAACCGTTTGCAAAATGTGAATTTCTGAAAAGTTGACAAATGAAATTGAGAAATTTGTATTTTGACACTAATGTTGTACTTTTTATGGGGACAGGGGTTTCCCATGATGATAGGAATGCAATATATAATCGTACCCTATGAGGACAACAAAAACTGTCCAGTGACAGTAAAATAGTTAACAAAACTTTCCCTTTAATAATCTGGTCCATACCTCAGGTAGTGTATTTTGACTGTATTTTAATCGAATTAGTTACACTCTGTTAATACAGTGAAGGTCAAGATCTCTAAACACTCATGTCTGTTTAGAGAAGCTCATGCACCCTGGTGTGCGCTTTTTAGTAAAAAACAGTAATGAATGCCTTTGATTCTTTTTTCAGACACAAATAAAACACAGCCTTATAGTTTGAAATATAATAATGCAATTTAACTAAAATGAAGGTCATAGCCATAATAAAGAAAAGCAAAGTACAGCTTACTCAGTGACATCACTGACATGGATTGGAACCAATAGTTTTAGCCAAAAGAAATCTCACTTGATGTCATTAACTACCATAACCATGTGGTTCTCTGAAATTAATATGAAAAAAAAGCCTATACTGTATAGTCAGTAAGACATTTATTCTTAAAAAACAATAGGCAAAAATTTGTCAGTGAATTATTGTATTGTACTGCCGTAAAATGAAAAATATTTTCATTATACTATAATTTATTATATAGTGGTTGAAGGACAAAATAGCTTTTTTCTCTACCAGGGTAACCCTGGTCTGCGTTATGCGACTGCATACCCAGCCCATACCCTGATCGGGCCCTGTAACTTGGCGGCCCAATCATGTAGGGTCCCTGGAATTCACTCCCTTTTTATTCTTCAGGCACCAGTCTGTCTGTCTCTCCTGTGCCATAAATGTTCCAGGCCCTCTCTATCTATTCTGTGCCCCTGACATAGGGAGGTGTCACTGTAATCAACAGCTCTTCCCTCACCAGATGCTATGTACTGGGATTGATTAACAGTGAACACCAGTTTAAAATTGCTGAGCATTCCCAGTTCATTTATGGCCTCTGGTGAGCCGAAGACTGACAGTTACAGACTTGCATCCTCAGGTCTGGCATGTATGATAGACAAAGAGCATGTATGAAAGACAAAGTCTAGTGCCTAATTAGGATTAGGATAGGGTCAGATAGCACAGAAGAGGACCGGAAGGACTGGAGGTGCCTGAAGGACAAAGGAGAATGAATTCTGGATTCCTGCCTTATTGGGGCCCACTAAGGCCCCGTCCACATGAACACGGGTATTTTTAAAAACGTAGCTTTTTCTATGCGTTTTGACCGTTCGTCCACACAAAAACAGCGTTTTAGGTCACTGAAAACGGACTTTTTGCAAAACTCCTTCCAGGGTGAAGATTTTCAGAAACTCCGTTTTCAGCGTTGTCGTGTGGACTGGGAAAACGGAGTTTCTTGCTTGTAACGTCATTTGTGCGCTGTTCTCTCCTTGGTTTACATGAGGCGATTTTGTGCAATAGTGGACGTAGCCAAAATAGTGCCAGCTGTAACACTGTTGACCGAACTTGTTACAAATCTACAAATAAATGTACAATTATAGTATTACTTTTTCATTAAACCGAAGAACAGATGCGTCAGAATGCACTACGGAGGTCACTACTATATCCATCACACCCACGAAGCAGTTCCCGCCCTCAGTGTCGCTGGTTTTGGATGAGACCCGGTCGGACCTCTCGTTGGTGGGACAGCTTTCAAAACGAAGTGGTTGTTGAAGAAGAATGGCGAGAAAATGTACGTATGCATAGGATGTTGCTGTTGTCGTTGAGTGAGCTGCTTCGCCGGCATATAGGACTGCTGGTTTGGCATTGCTCTTGACAGCGACTGTGTGCGTTTTTGCGTTTTCATGTGGACAAAATTTTTTGTTTAAACAGTGCTTGTGTGGATGCGATGTTTTTTATAAACGATTGAAAACCCCCGTTTTAGAAAATACCCGTATACGTGTGGACATAGCCTAAGTTATAGGGTCCACACAGATTCTGGGTCCACAATCACAAAAGGCAGACCAGACCCCTGTCACAGTAACTTAAAAAGTTGACTGTTGCTGTTAATTAGCTAGGTATTACTACATTTTAATGTGCTTCCAGCACTCTTCAGCACTCATCAAGATCTTATTGATTAACTAGTTTTTGTGTAGTTTGGAACTTTATCCTAGAAGACTCTACAATGCAACAATCTTGGTAACTTTCAACTTTTAAATGGTTGCTAGGGCATTGCTAGATGGTTGCTATGCTATTTCAACTTGTATGTGAGCGAGGTACTTATTTATGAAACAGTGTAGTTAAGGGTCCTTTACATTCACATTTAGTTGTATGGAAGAAATGGCAAAAAGTATTATTCAAAGCCACTGACAAACCATCCAAACAGTGTTTTGTGAGAGGAGCGACAGACAGATGGGGAGAATTTGCGGAGCTCCTGTGGTTGTTGCTGTTGTATTCCAAGTGGTTGCTAGGGTGTTGGTAGATGTTACGATGGTATTCCAGTGGGTGAATAGGACTTTCTTGTTGGTTGCCATGGTATCCTAGGTGGTTGCTATGTAGTTGCTACACTATCCCAAGTAGATGTTATGATTTTGCTAGATCATTGATATGATATTCTAATTTATTACCAGGGTTTTGATAGGTGGTTGCTATGGTATTTCACATGGTTGCTAAGGTGTTGCTAAGGGGGAGCTACCATATCCCAGGTGGTTGGTAGAGCCGTGCTAGGTGGTTGCTATGATACCACAGATCTCTGCTAGAGTGCTTTTTGATGTTTGCTATGTTATCCCAGGTGTTTGCTAGGTTGCTTCTATATAGTTGCAATGGAATGCCGAGTATTTGCCAAAGCTTCTTTAAGTGATTGCTATGGTATTTTAAGTGGTTTTAGGGTGGTACTACAGAATCCAGTATGTTTGCTAGGTAGTTGCTATGATATTAGGGATAATTATGTCTGGGACATTGGGGTGTGGATTTATTTATATTTGCAGCATGTGGCTGTGGTGGTATGTATGGTGAGGGAACATTTGTCTGTTGGGGTTATCCATTTTACTGATTGAAGTTTTCTTTTTGTGTTGACATTTGCCTGTGGGGGTATTTATAGTGGGGAGGGGGCAGTCTGATTGAAGTAAGTATGGTGAGAGGGCATTTTCCTGTGGTAGAAGTATTATTTATTTGGTGGATCATTCTCAGGAGAGCGGTGACACTGATTTGGTGGTGGTGCATTAATGTGCGGATCAGTCACAGCAGTGCTGTTGCTACACAGTTTGTGTTAGTCACCCTACAGCTACCCTACCCTGAGCTACAGTCTGTAATTGTAGAACTACAAAGTGCATCCATATGGTAAGTGGAGCTAATAAAATGTTCAGTAAGTTTAGAAACAAGGACGTAGATTAATGTTATGACTGCTCAGTGTAAACAATAACTCACATTAGAAAAAACTCAAGTAACTCATACAAGTACACACTACCTGACATACAGTGGGGCAAAAAAGTATTTAGTCAGCAACTGATTGTGCAAGTTCTCCTTTTTAAAAAGATGAGAGAGATCTGTCATTTTCCTCATAGGTACACTTCAACTATGAGAGACAAAATGGGAAAAAAAATCCATTTAAAGAATTTAATTGTAAGTCATAGTGGAAATTAAGTATTTGGTCACCCACAAAAAAGCAAGATTTCAGGCCTATCTGAAGTTTGCCAGAGAGCATATGGACGATCCAGAAGAGGATTGGGAGAATATCATGTGGTCAGATGAAACCAAAATAGAACCCCCCACCACCACCACCATAAATAATCTCACAGACAAATGCCCCTCACAATACATATACTCACTGACAAAAAAAAAAAAAACAACACACACACACACACACCCAGATAGAAATGACAGATTGTTTCAAAATTTGGCATGCAGTTGTGTGTAAGGCAGATATGTAAATAATTACAGGTGTGGTCTATGACAACACCTTACACTGGGAAGGCATAAAAGTTTCCTATAAAAAGGCTTTCAGAGGCTACTTTTGGGTAGTGTGCCTTGGTGAGAGAACATTGACTGCTAGACATGCCGATATGATGCACTCATCACTGGACTGAGAGAAGCAGGGTGGTCGTTTTGTTGAATTGCCTTGTATCTAGGTTGTGTCTGACCAAACCATTTCCAGGTAATTAGTAGGAGAAAATTTGTTGTCACTGTGCCCATTCCATGTCCTCCCATTGACAGCTAGCTTCCGTTGCCTTCATTTTGGGCCCTTTGCCTTGCAGGGGTCCTTGGTCATGTCAGGCAAAATCACTGAGAATTACACACATTTTGGGCATGATGAGTTTAGGATTGGGGCTAATGAGCCACAGGGGACAAAATTTGGGTCTGGTGTTCTGCATTAAACCTGGTCCCCTTGGTCATGGCAGACCAAACCCCTTCAACCACTCGGCCCGCGTAGGGCAGTAGATGATCAAGTATCAATACCTTTCAGGGAACCTTAAACCCTGGTGTCCTTGCTCACGTTAGGCCATTCCCCCGATGGCCACACCCACCTTGGCCAGGGTGGGACCAGTTTTGTGAACGATGCCCCACAGTCAATCAGTTTTGAGTCCAGTGCCCTACAGGGGATCTGCCACTCCCCGAGACCCTTGGTTAACCCTCACTGTGTGCACATGTTCCTGTGTGCGTATGAATGTGTGTTGTGTGTGTTTGTGTGCGGGTGTGTGTGTATGCACACATGTGTATGACTGCATATTTGCATGTTAGTGTTTGTGTTCATGGCAGAGATGTGAGGGGTGAGTGGCCTATTGTGGCATCATCGATATCAGTTAGAATTTGAATTTCTGAACATTCCACCATTACTTTAAATGCAACTTTTCAGTGTTTACTTTATTAAATGTAATGTACATTTATTAAAAACTATAAATCTGATCAACTCCAATAATATGTAGCACACCTCTCACTGAGTCTGTACGTTAAACATTTTTGGCTGTATTAATTGCAAAAAGAATTAATAAGAATAAGAATAATAAGATATAAGAGGCTGAATGAGGAATAGCTTTTCAGGCAATATAAGAAGAAGTATGAGATAACAGTATAGTGCTTTTCAAACACTGTAATAATAAAAACTATGCATGATAAGAATACAGTGGTGCTTGAAAGTTTGTGAACTCTTTAGAATTTTCTATACTTCTGCATAAATATGACCTAAAACATCATCAGATTTTCACACAAGTCCTAAAAGTAGATAAAGAGAACCCAGTTGAACAAACAAGACAAAAAATATTATACTTGGTCATTTATTTATTCAGGAAAATGATTAAATATTACATATTAGTAAGAGCCAAAAGTATGTGAACCTTTGCTTCCATTATCTGGTGTGACCCCCCTGTGCTGCAACTAAACATTCCGTGTAGCTGTTGATCAGTCCTGCACACCGGCTTGGAGGAATTTTAGTCCATTCCTCAGTACAGAATCTGTCCATAGCCTAGAGTATCACACATTCCCTCCACCAGCATGCACTTCTTCACATAGTGCATCACCAGGGAAACAATGGGCACACACCCAACCATGTGACTAAAAGAAACTTGCTATTATGCCCTGTTTTTCCTGAACAGGGTGGCAGAGGCTCCAGTGCAGAGTCCTAGAAAGACCAGGGCACAGTCAAAAGCACACCCTGCATAAAACACACCTGAGTGTGTCTGCATGTGATTCCTGACTAGGCAGGGTGAGACCATAGGGAGTCAAACCTGGGACCTTACACTGACGCATTAGACTGCTGCAGCACAGATGACATTTTGCTATGAGGGTGAGCATAAAAAGTGGCAAAGCTCTGCCAACTAAACAGATAGTAGGCCTTAAAATAAGAGGTCTTAAAATCCCTGCTGTTGTAGTTTGTTTGAATATGGTGGAGTAAGTTATACATTTATGTAAATAATGGAAATATTCTTCCACTGTCTGAATGTTTCCTATCACAAATCAAATATGTTCAAATGTATATTCAAGTAAACAAAAATCATTTTATTCTTGCCATCAATTTATCTTCCATGTAAGCTATTTCTATTCTGTTTTCTTCCTGCTGATGTTCGATTGTGCTTTTAAGTGCATCATGATATAATGACATAGAAGTCTTGAATAAGGAAGAGGAATTACAATGGTTATGTAAATATGTGCTTACACAACAAATGTAAATGTGTATTTATTGCTCTCACCTAATGGTATTTTTACTTTTAATAACTCCATTTGCGATGTTTTAATGTCCTCCCTCAGGGTGACTTTGCACTTTCAGTGCAGCATAAACAGAGCTCTTCTGGCTCTTAATTAAAGAGGGATGGCAAACCAGAGCAGGTCATCAATTTTTAATTCATATCAGGCTCACCACTTTAGGACTTACAAAAACAGAAAGATAGTAAATGAGAGAGAGAGTGAAAGAGACAAATGGAGAGAGAGAGATTGCTTGTATTTGAATATGTGCAAATGTGTAGCAGCAAAGGTGACTAAAGGGAGACATTCTCAGTGGATCAGAGGTGTCAAGGCACATAGACTGATGCAATAGCTAGCATGTTTGAGTCAGTCATTAATGGTGTCTTTTGAGAATTTTCCATGGTTTTTCATTCCATGGTTTACTGCTTTGTCTTAACAAATGCATTTCTGCAGTTTTGTACATATACAGCATTGCAAAACACTGTTTTGAATTTACCTGGATTTATTACTCATAAAATGTGAACTGAACTTTACTAAGTCACAATTATAGCTCTGTAATAATTCTTGGTTAGCATTTTTCTGTCCAGTGCCAAGACCACAATGTACTATCCACCACACATAACAGTTAGGATGAGGTTTGGTGTTGGTGTGCAATTCCTTGATTCCATCAAACATAAAATTATGCATTTATGACAAAAGCTGAACTGTTTTCTATTTAGTGACTGTTAGACCCTGACAGTAAATCGAGCAAAAACATGCTCGAGCGCAGAACATTTTGAAGCGCTGTGTGAATGCAGACCAATGGGTGGTGGTGGGTGGATTAGTTGCACTTTTGCAGATGGAAATTCAAAGGAGTTAAATCAGAAGAATGCGATGGCAACTCGATTGGACCACCAAGAGAAATCCACTTTACGGGAAACTGGGGGTGCCATCTTGTTGGAAGAAATCAGGAAATGTTCCATCCGCTGACAACAATAAAGAAATCTGCCTTCTAACAACCTTGAGTAACAGTCTGCTCTTAATGTTCCATCAATGAAAACAGGTCCCACAATTTGGGTACCTCATACATAATGCCATACTATGACTTTATTTGAAGCAATTATGTTAAATTGATCAGTCCAGTGAAGGTTTGTGTCCAACCAATATCGGTGATTCTGTTCGTTGACCTCACCATTCATGAAGAAATTTCCTTTATTAATGAAAAACCTCTGATAGAGAAAACGACGTTTGATCTGAAGTTGCTGTGTTATCCATTCTGCAAATTTTACTCAACTGCTGGGTCTTTCTTGGTCAGCTGTTGCAGCATCTGAATTTTATGAGGGTGCCATTTATGGATATACAGAATTCACTGCATTGAGGAATGGCTAACCCCACAGTCCAGAGACAGATGAGAGAGTGCTATACTGCGTGCTCTTGCTGAATTAGGCCAGTACAGCAGTTGCTGGGATAAAACCATCCTTCACACCACTGTTTGAATATGAGAATGAATAAAATTACCTTAAAATGAAGCACACTATTGTTTTCTAGAGAATTTCTCTACCAGTTTGATATGTCACACAATTGCCATCACCATTTGAAAAACTGAAGCTCAATCCAAGATGGTGGCATTCAAAGGCAGGTTTCCCCTTCCCCCACAGCTTGGGCTAAAATTAGATCACGATAGGTGATCAAACATTAATTCATTCATCACCAAACATTAATTTATTTATTTATTCATGTAGCATCATAGCTGTATCCGTCTCTCCTTCTACCCTCTTCCACAAGTAATAAACTTTACGACACTTCCGAATGCCAATGGCCATCTGGACCGGATCTTTCACCCACTAAGTGATGGCTCCATCAACGGTTGACTCTTGCTCAAACCAACAGAATTGGTGGTCTGTGTCAACCTTAAAAGGGGGTTTCAACGGTCCAGGCCACCATGTTCCTCAAATTTCGCTCCAACTGTTACTTTTACGATCCTTTGTCTCAGTCGGCCTGGCACCAGAAAGACAGCCCTGGATTTACGACACCAAGAAACTATCGCCTTTCTCTTAAGAGCCAAACTTTAATAAAAGTATTACATTTTTGTTGGGAACAGATTAGCCTCATCTAGAACACTTAGTTAAGGAACCCATGAGATTTGCTTCATAATAAGTCCAAACACACCCATATGTACATAGTATTTCACACAAAATGTGATCAGGGATATTTTTCATATCCACATATATAATTGTATGTATATGCATGTTACTGATTTGTCATGTATTTTCGTCTCTATTTGGTTAATGTTTTAGTATAATGATCATTTTTCGTAATGCGTAATATGGTCCAGTTTTGCTATACTAATGGTTATGATTAGAAATAACCGCTGTTTATCTATACGTATCGATCACTCAGGTTTAACATTTGTTCATACTTATAAAAGAACAGAAATGAAGTTGCTATTTAGAATGTACTGTTTCCTACATCTTGTATCGATCGTATTATTACTTGTTTAAGGAATAGAAAATGTATGTGCTGTAGTTAGAATGATTTAACGATGTTCTAGGTTATCAATTCAAGGTTCCTTTGATCATCTGAACCTTACAACGAAGCTCTGCAACTAAACTTGTAACTTTGAGGATTTTTGGTTATTATGTGATACTTTTAATCTCCTTAGATATGTAGGAATATATTTAATCCAAGTTAGAATGTCTGTAGCTCATATGGTGAAATAAGACACAACCACGATAGGAGGGATTTACTGATGAGTCGGCTTTTCATTGGCTAAGTCAGGGCAACTCTTTGTGCCCCCGCCTCCGGCCGCCCACGATCCGGATCATACAAAGGAACACGCGCCAACTGCGTGGTTAAGCTTAGCTTCGAGTCTGTGTGCTTTTGTTCTCTTTGTTCGTCTAAGTATTTTATTTTTCGTGTCTTTTAAAGTTGCAACTTTTGTGTCAGTCTTTTGTTATTCGTTTTGCTCAAGTTTTCGCATTTATTTTACGTTAAGTTTCCTGTGTAGAGCAGTCTTAAGAAGTTCGGTATTGCCGAATTAGAAGATAGTTGAAAAACCAACCAGCCAAGATCTCCTTTACTCTCGACTACATCGTAGATTCTAAGTTTTTAAAGTCTGTTGAAGCTCGTGGTGCTAGAAACGCGTCAACGCCACCTTCATCTGTGGCCAAGATAAATTCTGAGTTGTACGCACGCAAAACGTAGAGGAATCATGAACGCCTGCAGCCTAAACAGGGAAGTGAGCCATTTCAAGTCACCTCAAGTCAACATGGTCAAACCATCGGCAAGAAACCAAAGAGCTAAGCTACTAAGAGGCCTTTTCAGAGGTACAGTGTGCATCGAAAGACGTCCACCAATGCTCACCAAAATCGTGCCTTTTGGACGGCCGGGCCAGGGTTGAATGCCCCGAACCACTCGAGTGACCTTCCAGGCGAGTATTGTTTATGGCTTTTCTGGGTCCCTGATTCTCGAACCTTGCATTTAATCTTAAACCACGCTTCAACGTAGATTCGTCTACATCTAAGTAGCTTCTACCATACTATTCACGTTCAACGTAATTTGTTTTAGTAATAACTCACTACGTCGTAACAAACTAGTTCATAACATCGACTCTGGATAATTATTACGGTGCGATAAGTTACACATAGTCATCTTGTTTTCTGATTTTAATACTGTGATATATGTACGTTTGCCATCATTTCCCGATTTTAATACTGTTATACATATGTTATTACATCAGATAGTCTGTTGGTAGTGCCTTGTTTGTAGTTAATAAACTTGTTATAACCTTTTGAATTTACCACTTGGTGTGAGAGAGTTTTATTCAAACAAAGGTTGAGAAACATAACTTTGAATTCACTATTCAGACCTAGACTGATCAATTTCTCTTTTTTGTTTTCAACTGGTTTCCGGATCTACCAGTCCACAAACGATCCGGTGGTGTCCCGTTTGTTCATTAAAAGTTAATCAATTTAAAAGTGTAGTCATAGGTTTGCTACATTCATTTTCATATCTGCTTACTCCTTGGTTAGGGTTGCGGGAAAGCCGGTGCATGGCCGGCAACACAGGTTGCAAGGCAGGAACAAACCTAGAGAGGGCGCCAATCCATCATAGGGCGCACACACACATTTACATTTACATTTACATTTACAGCATTTAGCAGACGCCCTTATCCAGAGCGACTTACAATTGGTACAGTCTTACAATCCAAGCAATTGTGGGTTAAGGGCCTTGCTCAAGGACCCAACAGTGGCAGCTTGGCAGAAGTGGAATTTGAACCCTGGACCTTCTGGTAGCTTACCCACTAGGCTACCACAGTCCCTCACAGTCCCTTCTGGTAGCTTACCCACTAGGCTACCACAGTCCCTCACACACACTCATATACACACTCGTACTCCAAGTATAAAACTCCAATTAACCTAACACATGTCTTTGGACTGTGGGAGGAAACCGGAAACTCCCACACAGACAAGGGAGGACATGCAGAAAGGACCCACGCTGCTCTACCAGAGATTAAATCCAGGACCTTCATGCTCTGAGGCGACAGTGCTAACCCACTGAGACACCATGCCACCCTGTCTGCCAAACCTTTGTCATTTTATATGTGTGTTTCCTTATTTTACAGACACCCTGTATAACATTTTTCAAGTATGACCTGTGCTAATATGTACATAAATACATACACTGTGCTGATATACATACATACATACATACATACATACATACATTTAGGATGTACATAAAAATATGTAAGACAGAATATGTTACAACACATAGTCATGCAGTTAAGGCAGGCTCTCATTGCAAAAACAGCTGAACTGTTGCAACCTTAATTTAAACATAATCGGTGAACTTTATCATAATACAGCTCATTCATGAATTACACATTTGGTACACACTAGAAATCAATTTCAAACCATCTACAGTATACATGGATCATTCTGTTTCAGAGTACTCAAGAGTCACTATAGATTGATTTTGTAATTCAATTAGTTATATAATCCAGCTGGGACTGTTTTTTGATTGTTTGTTTGTTTTTGTTTTTTACCATAAATCATAAATGCTAACAGTTTTTTTCCAAGTGACACATTTTTGTATTAAACATGATGAAAAATAAAACTTATTTTTAAGTTTTTAAAATACCAATAAGTATTTTTGCTTATTAGTCTCAACAGAGGTATAGTGCTGCGGTACATATGTCACACTGTACGTTCTTTGCTATTGCTAGCACTATACACTGCACATACTGAATATTTTTGCTACATTTTTCCTTGAAAAGATTATATCATCAACAACGTTACACTATATTTCATTTAAAAATTTTCTGTTCAGATTAATTGGTAGTACACTGCTCAAAAAAATAAAGGGAACACTAAAATAACACATCCTAGATCTGAATGAATGAAATATTCTCATTGAATACTTTGTTCTGTACAAAGTTGAATGTGCTGACAACAAAATCACACAAAAATCATCAATGGAAATCAAAGATATTAACCAATGGAGGCCTGGATTTGGAGTCACACGCAAAATTAAAGTGGAAAAACACACTACAGGCTGATCCAACTTTGATGTAATGTCCTTAAAACAAGTCAAAATTAGGCTCACGCCTGGGCATGCTCCTGATGAGGTGGCGGATGGTCTCCTGAGGGATCTCCTCCTAGACCTGGACTAAAGCATCCGCCAGCTCCTGGACAGTCTGTGGTGCAACGTGGCGTTGATGGATGAAGCGAGACATGATGTCCCAGATGTGCTCAATCGGATTCAGGTCTGGGGAACGGGCGGGCCAGTCCATAGGTCCAATGCCTTCATCTTGCAGGAACTGCTGACACACTCCAGCCACATGAGGTCTAGCATTGTCCTGCATTAGGAGGAACCCAGGGCCAACCACACCAGCATATGGTCTCACAAGGGGTCTGTGGATCTCATCTTGGTACCTCTGGCAAGCACTTGGAGGGCTGTGCAGCCCTCCAAAGAAATGCTACCCCACACCATTACTGACCCACTGCCAAACCGGTCATGCTGAAGGATGTTGCAGGCAGCAGATCGCTCTCCACAGCGTCTCCAGACTCTGTCACGTCTGTCCCATGTGCTCAGTGTGAACCTGCTTTCATCTGTGAGGAGCACAGGGCACCAGTGGTGTTCTCTGGCAAATGCCAAGCATCCTGCACGGTGTTGGGCTGTGAGCACAACCCCAATCTGTGGACGTCGGGCCCTCATATCATCCTCATGGAGTCGGTTTCTAACCGTTTGTGCAGACACATGCACATTTGTGGCCTGCTGGAGGTCATTTTGCAGGGCTCTGGCAGTGCTCCTCCTGTTCCTCCTTGCACAAAGGCGGAGGGGGCCAGGTAGTGGTCTTGCTGCTGGGTTGGTGCCCTCCTACGGCCTCCTCCACGTCTCCTGGTGTACTGGCCTGTCTCCTGGTAGTGCCTCCAGCCTCTGGACACTACGCTGACAGACACAGCAAACCTTCTTGCCACAGCTCGCATTGATGTGCCATCATGGATGAGCTGCACTACCTGAGCCACTTGTGTGGTTTGTAGAGTCCGTCTCATGCTACCACGAGTGTGAAAGCACCACCAACATTCAAAAGTGACCAAAAAATCAGCCAGAAAGCATAGATACTGAGAAGTGGTCTGTGGTCCCCACCTGCAGAACCACTACTTTATTGAGTGTGTCTTGCTAATTGCCAATAATTTCCACCTGTTGTCTATTCCATTTGCACAACAGCATGTGAAATTGATTGTCAATCAGTGTTGCTTTCTAAGTGGACAGTTTGATTTCACAGAAGTTTGATATTGAGTTACATTGTGTTGTTTAAGTGTTCCCTTTATTTTTTTGAGCAGTGTATTATTAAGATTCTGAATACCTTAGGGAGGAAATTTAGAACCCATTTAGAACATTAGAACCCAACCTGGAATGGAGTGCAGGCCAGTGCAATATTCTACTCAGTACAATGTAAATGCATAACTATACTTATGTTTTGTGCAGCCATGCAAACTTGATGGAGAGTGGATGTTTGGTATAAAAATAGGTTGCTGTAAAGCCAGAATGTTTTTCCCTCCAGTTTCTGCTGTCTTCCTTTTGTTTACATATCAACTTTTTATGCACCCAACATATTACATGTCCTCCCAAGTATTGCTTCCTTGTAGTACTACAGGGTTTATCCATTGTATTTACTATAATAATTATGTTTTTTACATAACAATGTGTCAGAGATTGCCTCACAGATTGAGCCACTGATTATTTTAATTCTGTAAAATAATAAAATAATTCAGCCAGTGCTATTTAGTACATAGTTTGGAGTGGTAGTCTTTTCATGTTGAAGTGGTATGGCATACATAGTGTCTGCAAAAAGAGTTGCAGGAAATAGGATAATAAATTACTGGTTTGGCATTATGATCAAGATTGCTAAGATTGGCCTTGAAAGCTACGATTTGTGGATTAAAAAATATTACGTTTTGAATGTCACGCTTTCTGTTGTGCTAATCCATCCATGCTTAGCAACCACTTTTCCAAAAAGCTAAACATAAATGGGAACACACTGGTTTACACCCAACAAAATTAGCCTTAGGCCATAATTATGTAACAAAACAACAACTATGTAATATATGTAAACTAAATTTTATAAATATATAGCTGAAAAGACTTACAAAATAAATAAATATATATATATATCTATATATATATATATATATTTGATATATATAGAGACATAGCATAGAGACGTATATATATATATATATATATATATATATATATATATATATATATATATATATATATATATATATATATACACACACACACACACATACATATATAGAATATATATATATATATATTGAATCAATATCAACTTTTCCTTAACTGTATGCTGTTTCTGAGCCACAGACAATCCATCATACATTAATGTGAGTTATTATTTCAGTGTATAAATATTATGCAAAAGCATGTAGAGGGTTTAGAATAGTTCTGTTCATACTCTGGGGTGCAGAGGAGCTGCTGGGAATGTATAAAAGTATTTGGTGTGTATATTTAAATGTAATTTTTTAATTCCCTCTTTTTAAGTAATGTATTTACGATTCTTTTTATTCACAAATAGGGCTGTGTATTACATTTTGAAATATATATTCTCAGTAAATGAAAAGTACTTTCTCAAATGTTATTGTATTTTTATTTTTATTCAGAAACATTGTGCATGTTGTTAATTAAACATATAACAAAATATAAAATAGCAATCTATCTATCATATATACAGTGGGGCAAAAAAGTATTTAGTCAGCCACTGATTGTGCAAGTTCTCCTACTTAGAAAGATGAGAGAGGTCTGTAATTTTCATCATAGGTATACTTCAACTATGAGAGACAAAATGAGAAAACAAATTCCAGGAAATCACATTGTAGGATTTTCAAATAATTTAATTGTAAATCTTGCAGAACTATAGAAAATTTTAGATTTCACAAACTTTTAAGCACCACTGTAGGTGCGAGCTCCTCGTTTTGAGCTTGGTCTCTCCTCTTCAAAATTACGCTGTTATGCTTTGCGTTCACTCTCCTCCAGTTTGTTTGTGTCGCCATAACGCGTCATCTAAACAAGAAAAACACTGCCGTACAGCGTGTATTTTGAGACACAACAAAATAATGCGTAATACTGACCTATGTTTTCTATCGTCAGTCGATATATACAGTAATCATCATATTGTACATACCTACCCACAAAAACCCTAATTAAACAAAAGATTGACCAGCTCTAGTCATACTGCAAAAGAAGTTCATACAATTGTTGCAAGGAACAAAACCTAAACAAGCGACATTTCTGTAAATACTGGTGATCCCTTATCAAGTCACATCTAGTCCCACCTCCTACAGAGGTTGTGCCTCACTTCAAAAATTAAGTATTTCTTATCACAAACTGTATATCATAAGAATCCACATAGGACACTGAACTGCAGAGAAGCCAGTAAATGTAGGTGAGGAGCCTGCAACTAATAATGAAGTCTGCAGCTGAAGCTAAGGAGGGTTTGGAGCTGGCAGCTGTAGATGAGGAGACAGAAGCTGAAAAGCCAGCATCTGCAAATAGGGGCCTGCAAATTGAAAATCAAGACTCTACAGTGTTAAGATGAAGAGCCTGCCTCCATACCTGTAGGTGGGGAGCAGTGTTAATTTTGACAGCAAATTTTAATTTACTTTTAGTTATAGTCTTTTTACTAAAATGTAGTTTAGTTTTAGTTATAATTTAGTCATCTGAATTGTTTTTAGTTTAGTTTTCGTTGACTAATTATAATAAGATTTTAATCGACTAAATCTACAGTAGCTTTAGTTGGCTAAAATATGAAATGTAAACGTTGAAATATGTAATACATTTTTTAACATTTCCCTTTTGAGATCTGAATGCATGCATTGATAATAAAAGTAGACATTAAAATGATTATAACTCAATTTCCACCATAGATCTGCTTCACACTCTGTGTGGACATTCAGCAGGAGATTCTAGAATAGAATGAAGTTGGGCTGAATGATATGTTATAATATCTAATTAAGATATAATCTCAGGTCTATATATGCATGCATTATAATAACTATACAGTAAAGTGATCACGAAAACTCACAATTTCCATCAAAGTTCTGCTTCACACTCGGTGTGGACACTCATGAGATATTATAGAATAGAATCAAGTTAGAATAACTGATATATTATGAGCTTTATTAAACATATAAAATCGGATATACAGTATATGCATGCTCTATATGAATTTACTCATAATTTTAGTATAAAATGGAGACGAATACTATGTTAGATGAATACTATGTTAGATGAATAAGTTAAAATGTATCCACGTCACGAACTGAAAACATATTTTAATCCCTACTTTATTTGTATTTAGGTGCAGGTAGCTTGAGCACAGTTTCAGGACGACATGCCTGCAGATTTTATTGTTACCGGAGATGGCGCCCCACACGGTTTATAAAGAGTCTTGTTTTCCTTGATATCAAATGAGAAATGTGCCCATATACTGACTTTCCTCTTTCTCCCAGGTGTTGACATTGTCGAGCCAGTACAGTCTTCCCGGGGTCAGGGATCAAATGTCTGCGTCTTACCGCATTACTGATTGGATCACTACCCAATTCATCACGCCTTTCCACTTATACTCAAGTTATGATTGGATCTTTTCCCAATTCTGCCAAACATTTTTTTGTGTTTTTATTGACAAGGGATTCATTTCATTTCGTCCTAATTTTTGTTGTTGTTCATTAAATTTAGTTTAGCCATCATTTTTAGTTTATACCATCATTTTCGTTCAAAAACAAGGGTCGTTGACGAAAATTATAACGACAATCATTCATCAACAAAGTTAACACTGGTGGGGAGCCTGCAGCTAGTAGTGATGAGTCTGTGAAGCCTGCACTTGTACATTAGCAACCTGCTGCCAATAATGAGTAGCCTACCACTGTTGGCAAGGAGAATGCAGCTGCAGATAAGGAGTATACAAGCTTGAGAGCTAGCAACTACAGATGAGCCTGCAACTAAGGATGAGGAGCATGCAGCTCTAGATGAGCAGCCGGCAGCTGTGAATTGTTCTGATACAGCCATGTTGCCTACTGTTTATTTCCAACCGAGTAACTATTTGCCAATTATGAGATTATTGCAGAAATAATTAAAATGATTGGGGATGGTGAGTGAAGATGTTACCTAATAAACACACAGATGGGGACAGTGGGATTTGGGTGCCTAAAGCGAGGAAGAGTTTCATTGCTTTATTATACAGTGCTTGAAAAGCACTGTATATTGTTATCTCTCATACTTCTTTTTATTGGATGTTAGCGGTTGGGGGTTCTTCTTCCACACATTTCTGCGATTAATATAGCTCGGACCATTTAATGTACAGACACGATTCAAACAGAATTACGTAGATAATCATACTTTGTGGTGTGCTTTGTCTTTTGAAGTTGATTAAAAAGTTTATCATTTTTAATAGATTTAAGTTTAAAAATTAAAAATCTCTCATAGAAATGCATTGATGGAATGTTCAGGTTCAAATCCTAACCGACAAAATTCAATTTGTAACTGAAATCGATGATGTCACCACGGAGCACCCAGTGAGACTCAGTGACTTGTTATATTATATATTATATATATTACAGTGACTAGTAATATTCTCATACATAAACATATAACAGTATTGGAACACACCCCTACACGCGGCCAAAGGTATTGGGAACCGTTGCAGCACGCATTCAGAAGTATTGGGGCATGCCCATGCATGTGGCCAAAAGTATTGGGACACCTAGCAACACTATAGCAATCACCTGGGATACCTTAGCAACCACATAACACCTTAGCAACCACCTGGGACACCACAGCAACCACCTAGCACCACCTTGGCAACCACTTGGAATACCATTACAACCACCTAGCAATGACTTAGCAAAACCATAGCAACTAACTGGGACACCATAGCAACAACCTAGCAACATCATTGTCATGTCCTAATGCTTTTGGTTGCGTGCAGGGGCGTGTCCCTGTGCTTTTGGCCGCATGTGGGGGCATGTTATGTGGCCAAAAATATATGGACACACCCCTGCATGCAGCCAAAAGCATTAGGACACGTCCCCGCATGCGGCCAAAAATTTTGGGACACACCTCTGCATGCAAACAAAAATATTATGACATGCCTCTGCACACAGCCAAAAGTATTTGGACACACACACTGTTAAAAATCTAATAAATTTTAAAGTAATAGTTCAAATAAAATAACGTAAAAATATGCATATCGGCATTATGTAGTCCAACACACAGAGTCACTCTATGATCTTGAGTCCATGGCAGGAACGTCTTTGGTGGCACTTCATCCTCAGCCTACCGGAGGAGAGAGAGAGTTACTGTGTGAGGATGGAACTGGTACAGGAACACAAGCTCAGAGAGAAAACAGAAAATGTAGTTAGTTATTGATTAAGAGCTGTAGCGTGATCGCTGTTCCTCCCTGTCTTTACCTTCTTCCCCCAAGTCATAAAACTTTACAACATCTTGGAATGCAATGGCCCCTTTTGATAGGATCTTACCCCACCACGTGAAGACCCAATATCTGGACAAGACTCTGGCTTAACAGGCCAGATAAACAACCTTTTTCCTCAAAACAACAAAAGAAGTTTTAGACATGGCCAAGCCCAGATAACCTGTGCATCTCTCCATCATAAAATAAACCAATGTGTGGTTTTAAAAGGAATTCTGACAAGTCCACCCTAGACTCACCCTTCCCAAGAGAAATCTTCCCCAATTTCTCCCAAGGAAAGCAAACATGCTTCCACCTAGGTTGTGTTTTACGACCTCTCAGCCTGGCGCCAGACAGACAGCCCTGTATTTATGACACCAAGAAATTATCAAGCTTTGTTCTGAGACAAACTTTAATAATTGTATTCAACTTTTTCTGGGGACAGATTATCTTCATCGAAACCTTCTAATTACATAACAAATGATATTTGCTTCATGATGAGTCCAAACCCGCCCATATGCATCGCACCCCCATTATAAACACACGTATGTGCGTGTACTGATTTGTTATGTATTTCATATCTACTTGGTTAATGTTTTAGTATAATGATCTTTTTGTTTGGATACTTAGTGATCCCGTTTGAGTATGATTAGAAATAACAGCTTTTGCCTATGTGTACC
>JAJAGP010006177.1:0-24281 GCA_025084515.1 Ancistrus triradiatus | reverse complement strand
TAAGAGAGTAGTGAGACCAGCCTTGTTGTATGGGTTAGAGACAGTGGCACTGACAAAGAGACAGGAAGCAGAGCTGGAGGTGGCAGAACTTAAGATGTTGAGGTTCTCTTTAGGAGTGTCTGTTGTGGACAGGATTAGAAATGAGATCATCAGAGGGACAGCACAGGTTGGAAAATTGGGAGACAAAATTCAAGAGGGAAGACTGAGATGGTTTGGACATGTGCAGAGGAGGGATAGTGGATATATTGGTAGGAGGATGTTGGAGATGGAGCTGTCAGGCAAGAGACGGAGAGGAAGACCAAAGATTAGTTATTTGGTTGTGGTGAATGAAGATATGCAGGGAGTTGGGGTGAGAGTAGAGGACGTGGAGGACAGGGTGAGGTGGAAACGTTTAACTCGCTGTGGCGACCCCTGATTAAGGGAGAAGCCGAAAGAAGAAGAAGAAGAAGAAGATGACACAAAGCTGGGGTAGCTACCTTAACCAGAGTGTGTTTTAAACGGTGACCGGTAGAGTCATATCACAACCGCATTTACAAAGCAAACAAAAGTCACAACGGCAACAGCATTAAATCAGAACACAAATACATTAAGGAAAAACACAACAACATAAAGTCAGAACTCAACAATATTTAGGAGGCAAACAAAAGTCGAGAACACAAATACATTCAAGGGGAACACAACAGCATTAGCCGGAATGAAAAACATTTCCAAAAACGCTGCATTACGTCTCACAATGGAAGTGCTCCTGGCCACTAGAGGCATCGTTTTAGATCTGAAAAATATGCGATGAGTAAATGATTTCCTACAGGATCGCTACCAAGGTTAGTTAATTTTAATGGTTAATGATACTTTTTAATATTTAAGCTTCATAGATCCAAATGATTCAAAAGACCTAGGATAGAATTTCGCCAAAAATTGTACGTGACAACGAAATGCTTTATTATCACAATCAACATTTTTGTTTAGAAACAATGGAACAGTAACAAAACAAAGTTAGCCTTAACATTAGGAAAATAAATCTTTTTTGAGGTAGAAAAGGAGAAACCACAATACAAAAATAAAATAAAAATTCTCCCCTCACTAGACATCTTTTCTAGTTTTTTCTTTCTTTGTTCTTTATTTGCCTTTCAGTGCAATTCAGTTTTTTCTTAAATAAAGAGTGAAAAAAAGATAACTTAGAGGTTAGAGAGCTGACAAACCACAATAATGAAACATTAACACACCACAACAAATACTGTCAACAGTTTCAAACTTGTTCTTTTTTCAAGTCGAACAATACCAGAAAATAACACAAAGAAGAAGGAATTTCTTCCCTTCAGTGCACTTCTGGCTTTAAACAAAATAAAAACAATAAGTAACGAAGGAACACTGAGTGGACGGGCCAGGCTGAGACCACCTGCATGGCTGATTGGCTGGCGCCGCTGAACCACGTGATGGTGCAACAACAGGGGGGGGGGGGCTGCTCCGTGCTGAGTGACCCAGCGGAGCGCTGCTCTTACAGACAGAGGGCAGACTTTGATGAATCCGCGTGTGCAGCAGTCAGTGTGTGCGGGGGAGAACAAAGGTTGAGTATCGATCTTTTTACATGAGTATTGCTCAATATCAGTACCAGCATTGGTATCGATATTCGGATCGATCCGCCCACCTCTAGATTACAATGCAGAACAGAGATCTGGGGGTATTTCGGAAAGCAGGTTTAGTGACAACTCGGAGTTAGCTGACTCCGAGTTTATGGAAACTCTAGGTTTTCGGTTTCACAAAGCAAGTTCAGCATAACTTGGGGTCAGTTACTCTGGCGACATACTCCGTGAAGCTAAGCTGCTCGCTGGCAGGTTTACTTCAACTAACCCTGAGTTTCTCACATCGAAGCGCAAACAGTACTGAGAAATCTCTGTCGGGAGAGGCTGATCAGACCCCGCTGTAATGTTTCCTTGTTCCCTGATGATTATCTGTGTGAGCCTTAGTGTTTCTCAGCTGTCACGTCACGAAGTCAACATACTCGTTCTGTGTCTACTACCTCAGCCAACAATCTTGACTACAACTCCCACAATCCTCCCGCTAACCACGTCACACTGCCAGCCAATCCTGTGCTCTCTTTGCCATCAGGATCACCCGAGTACTGATCAGGACTTCCTGGTTCTTCTACTATTTAGCTCGGCAAAACTAACTTTCTTTGCGAAGTATTGCCGATCTTTTTGATGTGCATACCGAGTGCTTTTCTCTTTGGATATATCTCAGGCTTTGACCCTTTTTTGTGTTTTGGATTACGGCTTTGTCTCACGTTTTTGGATACCTTGGTCTTGCTGATGGATTACCGATCTCGACCCCCGCTTGCTACACGACGATTCCTTGGCTTGGCGTTTGTTGCTGTGGTGATGCCGCTTACCCTGTATCAAGGTAATTAAGCCATTCTCGTCATTCCCTGGGGCTGCACTCGTCTTTCGAGTTCGTCCTTCGTTACAGAATACTTCACCATCATGCAGACGGCAGACGCCCAGGATTTGCTCGCCACCGTCATTGCTCAAAGTCAGACACTGGACCAGCACCACCACTTATTTGATTCACTGGCCCAGTGCGAAGAGGGGCTCCGATTGAATCAGGAAGTACAACAAAGCCAACTCTCCCTGATTGCCACCAGCCTGAAGCTTCAACCCACAGCATCCTCCAGCACACCATCAATTCCTCCTCCTCTTTCGTCATCCAGCCCCAGTGAGCAAGCCGGAAAACTTTGATGGTAGACCAAATTTATGCAGCTGCTTTTTACTCCAGTGCGACATGTTCTTCCAGAATTCACGTCCTAGCACGGATGGTGCCCGCATTGCGTTTGTGATTTCTCTATTAACTGGGAGAGCACTGGAGTGGGCCACCGCCTCCTGGCCTCAGGTAAAGGACAAATCTTATGCTCAGTTTGAGGAGATGATCTGGATGGTGTTTGATCACCCTCATCAGGGCCGCTCTAAGGGTGAGCTTCTCTTGAAACTTAGTCAGGAGGGCCATTCGGTGGCAGATTACTCTCTGGAGTTCCACAGTCTGGCCACAGGGAGTGGATGGAATGAGAAGGCTCTCCTCGTTGTCTTTCGCAATGGTCTTTGTTCTGAAGTGCAAATGGAACTGGCATGTAGGGACAAGAACTTATCCCTGTAAGAGTTCATCAGTCGTGCTCTATATGCATTGACCAGCTCCTGCAGAAACATCTCCATATATGGAAACCACGGGAGTCAGGCATTTCCCACATTGGCCTTTACGGGGCCTACAGTGTCCACAACCCACCTTCCCCCAGGGACTTTGGTCCCATATCTGAGCCCACAGAGGCCATGCAATGCGACTCCACTCGTTTAACTCAGGAGGAACGAGAGCGAAGACTGCACAGGGGGTTATGCCTATGTTGTGGTTCTACTGAGCATATGATTCGAGATTATCGACTCAGGCCCGCTTGCTCTGGCAACTCAGCTCCACGTCAGGTGAGTACACTTCCCCCAGGCTTGGTATCGTCATCTTTTCTGTTGTCGGTCACCCTGGTACACTCTAACCAGAATATTGTCTCCCTAGCATTGATTGATTCCGGAGCCCAGGGCAACTTCATCTCCACGCAATTGATAGAGCAACTTCACATCCCCACCACCCAACTCTCCAGCAGGCTCCGTTTGTCTGCCGTGGATGGTGATCCAGTGGGCGACGGTATTGTTTCCTCTCTAACGGAACCCATTACTCTAATCTCCAGCGCACTTCACAGGAAGAGCATTCAGCTTTTTGACATCCAGTCATCTGCTTATCCCATCATTCTGGAACTACCCTGGTTACGCACTCACAACCCCAGCATTTCCTGGCAATCGCGAGAAATAATAGAATGGTCTACAAACTGCCTAGAATACTGTCTCCAGTACCCCAAGCATGTCATTTCATCCACCGTGGTGGAGAGTTTGGACACCTCTTCTGTACTTGGGATCCCCAAGGAGTACTGGGACCTCTGCGTGGCCTTCAGCCATAAAAGGGCCACAGTTCTTCCTCTGCACAGAAGCTGTAACTGTGCCATCAAGCTCCTGGAGGGAGCTATCTTACCTCGATCAAGGATTTACCCTCAGTCAGGATGAGGAACAGGCAATGTAGGACTACGTTAACCAATCTCTGGTCCAAGGCTTTATCCATTCCTCCACGTCTCCCACCTCCTCAGGGTTCTTCTTTGTAAAGAAGAAGGATGGGACCCTGAGGCCTTGTATCGACTACTGAGGCTTGAATCAGATCACTGATCTCCCCCTAGTTCCGGTAGCTCTGGAGCAACTACGTGGGGCCACCATGTTTTCGAAATTGGATCTGCATAACGCCTATAGTTTGGTGAGAATTTGGAAGGGGGACGAGTGGAAAACCACATTCAGCACTACCAAGGGACACTATGAATACCGAGTTATGCCTTACGGTCTTTCCAATGCACCCTCGGTATTTCAAGCATTTACATCAATTACGTGCTGCGGGACATGCTGGGTAAGTTCATCATCGCTTATATTGATGACATCCTAATCTACTCTCCTGATCTTGAGACCCACATTACACAAGTCAGACAAGTATTCACCAGGCTCCTGAAACATCAGTTGTTTGTTAAGAGAGAGAAATGTGAGTTCCATCTCACATTTGTCATGTTCTTCAGGTACATAATCAGTTCCAGTGGGATCACCATGGACGAATACAAGGTGGAGGCCATCACAAACTGGCCCAGGCCCACGTCCATCAAGGGTCTTCAGCGGTTCCTGGGATTTGCTAACTTTTATCGCAGATTCATCTGCAATTACAGCAGTATCGCCCACCCCCTAACATCTCTTTTGCAAGCTCATGGTAACGGTTTCGAGTGGACCCCGCAGTCAGAGATACCATTCAAGGACTTGAAGTGTGCCTTCACGACGGCTCCCATTCTTAAACACCCTAATTCCTCTGAACCTTTCACAGTGGAGGTCGACGCGTCGGAAGTTGGAGTAGGTGCTGTCCTCTCTCAACGCTCAGGTTGTCCCAGCGAGCTTTTCCCGGTGGCTCTTTTTTCGTGCAAGCTCACGTCTGCTGAGAGGAATTATGGCATTGGGGTCAAAAGGGGTCAAAAGAACTGTTGGCCATCAAACTAGCCCTTGAGGATGGCGTCATTGGCTGGAGGGTGCCAAGCACCCATTCTTGGTTTTAATGGACCTGGAATATCTTAGGAATGCTAAGAGAATTAACTCGAGGCAGGCCAGATGGTCGCTGTTCTTCTCCCGTTTCAAATTTATCATTTCCTTTCATTGCCTTATCTCGTATGTTTTGCGACGAGACCCAGGACCAAGGGGTAAGTCAATCCAAACCCATCCTTTACTCCGGGATCGTCGTTGCCCCCATACAGTGGGAAATTGAGGAGGAGATCAACAGGGAATTGAGCCATCAACCCAGTCCAGTTCTGTGTCCTCCAAATTCAGGGAGCATCTCATCAGTTGGGCTCACTCGTCGCTGGCATCTGGTCATCCTGGGGAAACCCGCACTCGACGGCTTCTTACCCGATTCTGGTGGGAACATATGCACAGGGACATTCACAATTTCATCGCCTCGTGTTCCACCTGTGCACAATTTAAGGCACCCAGAACTCTACCTGCTGGAAAGCTGGTACCTTTACAAGTTCCGGAACGACCCTGGTCCCACATTGCCGTGGACTTTGTTACGGACCTGCCCAAGTCCCACGATTTTACCACCATACTCACTGTAGTTGACCGGTTCTCCAGAGCAGTCAGGTTCATTCCCTTCCCTTCTCTGCTTAATGCCTTCCAAACCTCTTTCACCAGGTCTTTAGAATCTTCGGCATCCCTAAGGATATCGTCTCAGACTGGGAACCACAAATTATTTCTCAGGTTTGGACGGCATTTTTTGAGAAACTTGAGGTAACCATTAGCCTCTCGTCGGGCTACCACCCTCAGTCCAATGGACAATGTGAACGGGCCAATCAGGAATTAGAAAAATTCTTGTGGTTGTACTGTCACGAGAATCCCTCTGACGGGGCAGACTTTCTTGCCTGGGCCAAAATTGCACAGAATTACCTAGTCAGCTCTTCCATGCGTATTACTCCATTCCAGTGTAGCTTGGGATACCAACCTCCGATTATGCCATGGACTCCATCCCCATCATACATCCCTTCTGTGGATGACTGGATGCACAGGAGTGAACAGGTGTGGCAACAGACTCATCACCACATCCACCAAATGCATGAGCGCCACAAGCGATCAGCTGACCAGCACCGCGGACAGACCCCTACGTACTCAGCCGGACAGCGCATCTGACTTTCTACCAGGGACTTCCGCAACATGGAGGGCAGTAAGAAACTTAACCCCAAATACATTGGTCCTTGCAAGATCCTGAGACGCATCAACGACGTCACTTACAAGCTGGAGCTTCCACTGCGATTAAGGGTTTGCAACTCCTTTCATGTTTCCCTCCTCAAACCCATCGTGAGGGGACCCTTGGATGAGGCCTCTGTCAACACCAACAACCCCATTCCCCCTATCAAGGTAGATGGCGCCCCTGCCTACTTTGTCCATCAGCTGTTGGACTTCCGACGTTGAGGAGGGGCTCTCCAAAACCTTGTGGACTGGGAGGGGTATGGGAAGTTGGGTTCCGGCCAAGGACATTCTGGATGCAGGGCTTAAAGCGGATTTTCACCAGCGTCGTCCAGAGCGCACGGCCCCCCGCCCACCAGGTCGTCCCCGCAATCAACCCCCCAGAAGCCGCAAGGGTCACCCCAGGAAGAACCGATCCACTGACAACCCCGCCACCAGAAATGGTACCCCAGCAGGGAACTCCGGGCACCCTGGGGGTTGCTTACAGTATCGTCCTCGCTCTGACTCGGACTCCTAGAAGGGGTCACGAAGATGTCACGTCACGAAGTCAACGCACTCGTTCTGTGTCTCGTTTACATCAAGCTACTACCTCAGCCAACAATCTCGACTACAACTTTCACAATCCTCCTGCTAACCACGTCACACCGCCAGCCAATCCTGTGCTCTCTTTGCAATCAGGATCACCCGGGTACTGATCAGGACTTACTGGTTCCTCCACTATTTAGCTCGGCAAAACTAACTTTCTTTGCAAAGTACTGCCCATCTTTCTGAAGTGCATACCGAGTGGTTTTCTCCTTGGATATATCTCAGGCTTTGACCCTTTTTTGTGTTTTGGATTACGGCTTTGTCTCACGTTTTTGGATACCTTAGTCTTGCTGATGGATTCCCGATCTCGAACCCCGCTTGCTACACGACGATTCCTTAGTTTGGCGTTTGTTACTGTGGTGACGCCGCTTACCCTGTATCAAGGTAATTAAGCCATTCTCGCCATTCCCTGGGGCTGCACTCGTCTTTTGAGTCCATCCTTCGTTACATCAGCACAGTCGATCCTCTTCTCCGCTCTCAATCGCTCATATGACACTCAGTTGACACGCCCTGAGTTCAGAGCAAATTCTTTGTGTTGCACTCCAGGTTTTTTGCCGTCTCCATGGTTTAGCGGGACATTCTGTCATGGCGAGGCTTAGCAGGCATATAGGAGACGTAAGCAGGTTCTATCAGTATAACCATACTGTACTTTATTTAGCGTGCTTGTCCTAGACTGATGTGCACAGGCTTAACCCTTAAATGAAACATAAATAGGCTTAACAACCAAACATTAATTCGACTGGGCTTTACAAACACCACGTTAACCTGACCAGGCTTTACAAACAGCACGTTAACATGACACGCGGGCTTTACAAAAGTAAGCGGTCTTTACCGAGCTGACCAAATAGGCACGGGCTTACCTTTTTAACAAACCGCACTTTACTAACTTAAGCGGCCATTACCGAGCTAACCAAACATGCACGGGCTTACTGCTTTAACAAACATGAGATACACGAAACCTAACCGCCAGCCACCGCATCAAACACAAGCAGATTCTCTCCAAAACATCCAAACATACAAACAATGTCCCGCATCTGAGCGAGAGCTTGGGCCTTGCCTAAATAGTGTCTCAGCAACCTGCAAGTAATTCTAGCAAGTGCCATCGCTTCTCCCTCGGATGCTCCACTATCCGGCGGTGCACCGCAAATGTCATAGTCCGGATCGCCCCATGGCGGCAAGGAGGGGCACGTAACGTCCAAATCCCCGGCGATCCGCGACACCTGATGAGGTGGCGGATGGTCTCCTGAGGGATCTCCTCCCAGACCTGGACTAAAGCATCCACCAAATCCTGGACAGTGTGGTGCAACGTGACGTTGGTGGATGGAGAGAGACATGATGTCCCAGATGTGCTCAATCGGATTCAGGTCTGGGGAACAGGCGGGCCAGTCCATAGCTTCAATGCCTTCATCAATGATGTTCAATGATGTTCTAAGATGGCGGCGCGTGCACATGCAGCGGCTTCTCTCTCTCCCGAGGAAACAGGCTTTTCGTGTTTTTTGTCTCGTAAGTCGCAGTGTTTTTGTACGTCTTTGTCATGTGTTCACGTTTTGAAACGCACATACAGCCGTGAATTCCTGCTTGATGCCGGCAGAAGCTCACTTTTAGAGATTAACTCCGAACTCCGAGAGGAGCTACGAGTCTGCGGCTTGCTTTGGACACCGGCAACATCACCGACCTCCGCCGCTGCGCCTCGCACACAATGGAAGCACCACAAGCGGAGCAAGAGGCTACAGAAGAGGGGTAAACATGGTGGTGTTAGAGCTAGGCTAGCGGCTAGCCCACACCAGCCAGCCATCCCCACCATGATACTGGCCAACATGCGCTCCTTGGACAATAAACTGGACTATATCCGCTTACTACTGTCAACTCAGAAGACCGTGAAAGACTGTTGCATTTATGTGTTCACGGAAACTTGGCTCAACAATAGCGTCCCGGACCACGCCGTTCAGCTGGAGCGGCTAACATGCTACCGGGCGGACCGAGTTCCCACTGAAGGAGGTAAAACTCGCGGCGGCGGACTCTGTGTTTACATTAGTGACGCTTGGTGTCGGAACGCTGCTGTGGTTTGTAAACATTGTTCACCGGTAGTGGAACTGATGGTCATTAAATGCCGACCGTTTTATCTACCGAGGGACTTCTCAGTTGTGCTGTTAGCTGCTGTCTATCTCCCTCCAAGCTCCACCAACATCAGGAATGAACTGTATCAGCACATCAGTGTGCTGCAGACAGCCCACCCGGATGCTTTTCTCATCCTGGCTGGGGATTTCAATCACGCGGACCCAAGGGCTGTGTTTTCTGGACTTTATAAACATATAGACTTTCCGACACATGGTAATAACACTCTGGACCAGGTCTTCACCACACGGAGAGGAGCTTACAAAGCCCTGCCCCTCCCCCACCTTGGCGCCTCTGATCACCTCACCATTATGCTAATGCCAGCTTTCAGACCTCTGGTTAAAGTCACCAAACCAGTTCTAAAGTAGGTACGTGTGTGGCCAGATGGTTTTCCGTCAGAGGCCACTTCAGTTATTGTTTTAGCACCACAGACTGGAATATGTTTAGGGTGGCTGCTTGTTACGACCTGGTCTAGGGGGCAGGCCGTAGCATTTAAAAAGGAAAAGGTAAGGAGTATGGAAACGGGAGGTGATGGAGGATGACTCAAGCCTGAACAAATTAAAGAATAAGTGCTTTTTATATATATATATATATATATATATACAGTGCAGTGCAAAAGGAATATAATACAACGGGGCAACGAACACAACATACACACAATATATATAATGCGACGTTCTATAATAACTGTATACAATATCTGAAGTCATCACCAGTAACAAGACACACTATAACAAAACCGCGGGGCTAAGCGAACGAACGAACCAGGCGGACACACAACCCATACGGGTAGTGAGCCGGGGCTTGAATCGCGGGCCACAGTCTTAGTCCTTCAGCCTCGATCTTTAGTCCCGCCTCCGCGCGTGGATCCGCAGCAACGATTGGCCCGGAGGTTTCCAGATGAGTCCCCAGCGACGAGATCCATTGGGCGACTTTGCTGTAGATCCTCCAGGCCGAAGGCGATCGATTGGTCGCGTGACCTGCCGATCAGAGCAGGAGGAGGTCCACAGGAGCGAGCGCACGCAACCAACCTGGAGAGCAAACCAACAGCATAGCGCAGCCGACAATACAATAATGCTGCCTAACGGGCGGCGTAACACCCCCACCCCAAAACAAAACCCTCTATGAGGAGCACCATAATATGAAAAGAAAACAAACCAAACAAACCAAAAACATGAGGGCAAATCTCATATATTATATGCTCCGCGAGAGAGAGGGGAGAGAGAGGCATCAGCCACCACAATTGTCAGGTCCTCGCTTGTGCACTATGTCGAGGTTATAACCCTGTAGAATCAGCGCCCACGCATTAAACGCTGATTGGCGTTCGCCATCCGAGCGAGGAACAGCAACGGGGTTGTGGTCAGTGTAAACGCGAATGGGGTTAACGCTACTACCTAAATAAACCTCAAAATGCTGTAATGCTAGTAACAGTGCCAGGGGGCCTCTTTCTCAAACCGTACTGTATGCCAGTTTGGTGTTTGAGGAACTTCTTGGAGAAGTAACAAAAATCGGGGTGATCGACACGCTGGGTCATCCTCCTGGACCAGTACGGGCACCGGCACCTACGCTACAAGCATCAACTTCCAATTTGAAAGGGCGAATTAAAGACTGGGGCGGCTAATACAGGGGATTCACTAAGTAAGATTTTCACTGCTAAGAAAGCACTTTGAGCTTCTGAGGGACCAAACGAATGAGATGTCTGCACGAAGCAAGTTTTGTAAGAGGGCTTACAAGTACAGAAAAGTTCTTACAAAAAACAGCTGTAGTATCCTGCCATACCAAGGAATCTACGCAGTTCTCGTTTGGGTAGAGGGTGTGGGAAAATTAAGGATAGCCTGAACCTTGGCATCCAGTGGTTTCACTTGACCACCCCAAATACTTTACCAAGTAGGAAACGACCCCTTGTCCGAATTCACATTTTTCCAAATTAACACACAAGATGGGCGTCCCTCAAACGCGTGAATACAAGCTTTAATACGGGCCAAGTGGTTGTTCCCAGGACTCGGTATAAACCACCACCGTCATCCAGGTACGCTGTACAATTAGGTACCCCATACAACACGATGTTCATGAGGCCGCTGGAACGGACGCTGGCGCATTTCCGCAAAAACCCAAAATGCCATGACAGAGTACTGCAGAAAAGGCATCCCATCCGGTGTAACGAATGCAAGAAAGTTTCGGAAGCTCTCGGACTCTGTGAGCGGTACCTGCCAAATAACCTTTCAGCAAATCCAGTTTAGTTACATACGAAGCAGAAAAAAAAAAACGAAGCAGAACCAACCCTATCTACGCAAATCCTCCATCCGTGGCAGCGGGTATAGGGTCAGGTTTTGTCACTGCATTGACTTTCCTAAGTCGGTGCAGAAAACGATAAGTACTGTCCGGCTTGGGGTACTAGGAGGCATGGAGACGACCAGGGGGCTGATGAAACTAGGCTTAGCAAGGCCATACTGAATCAAATAGTCCGTTTCTTCTTGCTTAAGAATGGCACGCTTTAGTTGGATTAACTCGGTAAGGATGCTGTTTGATTGGGGGTGATTTCCAACGTCAATATCATGACTCAAAACTGAGGTACACGAAAACGTATCCGAAAACAGTTGGGGAAAAGAGGCGATTATATTTTTCAGATCCTGCTGACAATTTGGAGCTAATGAAGCTAGCTTTCGAATCTAGACTATCTAAAAGCCACTGAGTTTTGCAGGCGGGCGCAGGGCAAACTGTAACGACCTAGATGAAGATTATCGGACCTCTGGTGAGTACTCAGATGGAGATTTCGAAACAGCAGATACAACTGCTGGCTTCAGTGGTGTTTGTGATAACCGAGATGATATGGCTTCAACAAGTTAATGTGACAGATACGTGTTTTCTCCTCGGCCAGGCGTCATAATAACATAATTCACATCACTTAACTTTTCCTTTACCTGGTAAGGTCCTGCAAAGCGAGTGTGAAGGGCTGAGCCGGGAACAGGAAGTAACGCTAATACAAGGTCCCAACCTGCCTGGAACGAGCGGTTTTACTGACTTCTGGTCAAACTTACTTTTCATGTTTACCCTGAGCCCAAGGACAAGGTGCGCGCAGCCACTTGCCGAGCAGTATCCATTTTCTCTCTCAGGGATTGCACGTAGTCCTAAAAACTGACTTGGGACGGGCTGTGAACTGGGATACAACCACTGTTTCCTGCAACGCCTTTAAGTGGTCCCAAACTAACTATGACCGAAAACGAGACTAGCTCTGATGGGCTAAACCAATAGATTCCTGCACTGCATCCCGAATTGCGTACAACAGGAAGGGAACTCCTTCGTCCCAGTCCTTATTGACTTCATGACAGAACGTACGCAACATATTTTTTTAAATGTTTGATGAAAGCGTTTCTAACGCTTCCCTGCGATTCAGGATGATACCCGCAGTGGAAACCTTGATGAGTAATGCAAAGTTTTCCTTCAGGACTTCAGCAAATACTCGCGACATAAAAGTTTGACCCTTGGTCTTGACTGAATAAAACTTTTGGCAACCCGAATGTAGTACAGAACTTAACCAACCACGCTTTTACAATCACACGGGAACGGATCGTACGGATTGGAATGGCCTCTGGGGAACCTGGTAGCAGCACACATAATTGTTAAGAGGTAGCTTATTTCCCCGTCCCGAGTTTTTTTTTGGCAATGGGCCCTACACAGTCAATTAATATGCGCTCAAATGGTTCAATTCGAAAAATTGAATTGGTCGGATCGTGTGGTGCAGGTTTAACCACCTTGATTAGGCTTACCAACTAGCTGACAAACGTGACATGTACGACAATACCTGGTGACATCCGACTCTCATAGAGGGCCAGAAAAAATAAACGGAGAATCCGTTGGTAGGTCTTTTTTTTTTTTCGGATTCCCAAGTGACCTGAACAGGAAATGATCGTGGGCTAAAGCGAGGACCTGCAATCTATATGGCTGAGTGGCACCACCACCTGGTGTACATCGGAATGGTCGTCTGTAACAGAAGGAGACCACTCGTCTCATCAATACATCGTTTTTCACGTAATATTCGTGTGATTTAATTTACCGACTCGGGACTAACAGACATTTCAAAACATTTGCTCACGTGACATCATTCTTTTGTGCAGTCACAAAGTTTCTCACGTGTTACACATACGTGTCATTGTCTCCCACTGTTCAACACTGGGTGACTTGGAGTTATGTACGTCCTGGACATCAGCTGATAAAGGATCATCTTTAACAAAGACAGTATCAGACAATGTAACCATATCAGGAACATTTCCGTTTCATTGCACGAGTCAACACGCATGAAGGAAAAACATCAGATTCAGTTTCACCACAGTTCAAGAATGGATCGTTAACAACTTCAGGTATGGCACATATCTTTTCCCCAGCAAGGTCATTGCCTAAGATAAGAGATATGCCATTTACAGGCAGTTGAGAGCGCACAGCGACTCTCCCTTGCTGTTTTTTTTTTCACAAAAATCAGGTAACTCTATCAAAACATTATGTAATGGCGCACGCACAACTCCCATTCCAACTCCCTGCAGTAACACATCGCTACCACAATAACTATCCGGAGAAAAAGGCAACAACTGAATCTAAGATTAGAGACTGGGCTGCACCTGTTGTCCCTCAGGACGGAGATGTGCTGTTTTTTTTTTTTTTCTTTTTCCACCGTACCTGGGATAGAAACGTAACCCATGAACGTGAATGGCTTAAATACGGGCTATATTTCTTTCCAACAGGGGTGCGGACAAAGCGGTAGCACTTTTTGTTCATGGAAGTGAATGTACTGACTTTCTTAACTGACTGGTGCACGCTCATTCTTTCTTCTTTTGTAAAACGGCGGGCAATCAAGCGATTACGTGACCTGGCTCCCGACAGTAGAAACACAAGCCTAGCTTTCAGGTTTATCAGACTTAGGACTATTGGCCTTAACTCGAGGACGAGTTCTCGGTAATCTGATTCTGTTTCCTAATGGCAGATGGTATACTCGAACTCGGTTTTTGTGTGTCAAAGCGAACTCATCAGCGAGAGTTGCGGCGTGTGATAGTATTAACAACACTTTCTGTTTCGTTTAAATATGTTACGAGCTGACCAGGCAAGGGGCAAGCATTTCTTAAATTCCTCCAGCAATATTAACTCTCGCAGGCCTTCCAGAGTATTTACACTGCTGGCTGAAACACCACTTATCGAACAGAAACAAGATTTCTTCTCATGAGCGAACTCCACAAAATGTTTGGCCAGGGCACGCTTTTCGGCATCTCTGAACTTTTGTCGGGTACGCCTCAGGCACAAGCTCATATGCTCTAAGTACTGCGGCCTTTACTACATCATAATTCATTGCTCTGCTCTAAGGACAAAGCTGAACAAAACTTCCTGAGCCTTGCCAACCAATTACACTGGTACGTCTGTTTTCAGCACCCTATGTTTCGCCTTCTCCATCCTCACTTCTTTCTTTTTTCTTGTCGCCGTATCGCGGTTCCGTATCTCCTCGTTTTCGTCCTCCTCCTTCTTTCTCATCTTTTTCATTTCTTCTCCTCATTACATCATAATTTCATGCTCTGCTCTTAAGGACAAAAGCTGAACAAACTTCTTCCTGAGCCTTGCCAACCAATTTTACACTGGAGTAAAAATTGACCACAAACTCCTTGGCCAGTTTAATGTGATGGCAATCCTCTCAAATGTAGGGAAAATAAGCATCCACCTCATCCTCCTTAAATAGTGGGACCAAGCCAATGTGTTTACTCACGTCAGTACTCCCGGACAACACCGGAGAAGGGTCTGGAGGAGTCACGGCAGGAAATACAGGAGCGACAGCTTCCATGGATCAAGGACCCCGATCCGTCACCGTTCCTTCAGTAGAAGTCAGTGTGATCTTCACTGCACCGAGTTCCAACTCTCCGGAAACGGATTTCCTTCTCGGTCTCCAACCTCTAGCTTCCGTATGGCAAGCTTCAAATCCATTTTCAGCATGTCGTCGAGCTTTCTTCCCTTTCCTCCGCCTCCAACGTTAACCGTAAAACCGTGTTCAGCCGAACCTTTATAGTTTGGCCTCTATGGACGTCCCTAGGATAACTCTGACAGAGGATCATACAAAGGCAAGGACCGTTTTGGAAGAGGGGTAGCTTCCACCCTACCAACCAAAGATGATTGCAAATCCATAATTCCAGAGTTGCACTGTGGTGTCTCCAAATTCGGCTGCAAAACATCCAATGCCGTCAACTTATCCACCACAAGCTGCTTTAATAGCCTTTTTTAACATTTGCATTGACACATGAACTCCATAATGCATCGCAATTTCACACAAGGCGTCTTTTTTCCGACAAGACTCTACCTGCTCAATGTGGGACACTGAACAAAGTCAGATAAATTGAAATGTTGCCATCATGAAGTATACCAGACAAGAAAAAAACAGAAGAATGATTGCAAGCTCACTAACTGTACACACGTTCACACACCCAACTCCCTCAGCCCACACAAAAAAAAAAAAAACTCCTACGGACGGGAGTTTAGGAAGCTTATGAAGCCTATGAACGCACCAAATGCATACAGTATAACGTATGCAGAACAAGCCACGAACAACCGATACACGGCAGGACGAGCGTCCAAAGAAACAGGTACTGGCATATACAAAATAATCGTAACCGTTTTTCGGACGAGCCCCCAATTGTTACGACCTGGTCTAGGGGGCAGGCCGTAGCATTTTAAAAAGGAAAGGTTAAGGAGTATGGAAACGGGAGGTGATGGAGGACTCAAGCCTGAACAAATTAAAGAAGAAAGTGCTTTTGATATATATATATATATATATATATACAGTGCAGTGCAAAAGGAATATAATACACGGGGCAACGAACACAACATACACACAATATATATAATGCGACGTTCTATAATAACTGTATACAATATCTGAGAAGTCATCACCAGTAACAGACACACTATAACAAAACCGCGGGCTAAGCGAACGAACGAACCAGGCGACACACAACCATACGGGTAGTGAGCCGGGGCTTGAATCGCGGGCCACAGTGTCTTAGTCCTTCAGCCTCGATCTTTAGTCCCTCGCCTCCGCGCGTGGATCCGCAGCAACGATTGGCCCGGAGGTTTCCAGATGAGTCCCCCAGCGACGAGATCCATTGGGCGACTTTGCTGTAGATCCTCCAGGCCGAAGGCGATCGATTGGTCGCGTGACCTGCCGATCAGAGCAGGAGGAGGTCCACAGGAGCGGAGCGCACGCAACCCTGGAGAGCAACCAACAGCATAGCGCAGCCGACAATACAATAATGCTGCCTAACGGGCGGCGTAACACTGCTACTCACAACAACTCCACAGACATTCAGGAATACACAGAAACTGTCTCTGCTTACATCTCCAAGTGCATTGATGATGTTACTGTTCTCAAGACTTTCTCCACTCGTGCAAATCAGAAGCCATTGCTGACAGGAGTGGTTCACAAGCTGCTTAAGGCTAGAAATGCTGCCTTCACAGCTGGAGACCAGGCGGTCCTGAGGACAGCTAGGGCCAACCTGACCCGGGGTATCAGGAAGGCTAAAAGGCAGCACTCCAAGAGGATAGCCCAACACTTCAGTGACAGCAGAGACACTCGGAGCCTGTGGCAGGGAATTCAGTCCATTACTGACTACAAACCCCCTCCACAGACCTGTGACAGCACCTCCTCTTTGCTGAACGACCTGAACGGGTTCTTCGCTCAGTTTGAGGCACTCAACAGCTCACCTGCAGAGAAATCCCCCCCTCCTCCTGGAGATCAGGTGATCACACTGTCCCCGGACAAGGTGAGGAGAGCATTCAGTAAGATCAATGCTCGGAAAGCTCCTGGTCCAGACAACATACCTGGTCGTGTGCTGAAGGACTGTGCTGGCGAACTAGAAGAGGTATATTCGGACATCTATAACACCTCACTGAGTCAGGCTGTGGTCCCCACATGTTTCAAAGCCACCACCATAATCCCTGTCCCGAAAAAGTCATCACCTTCCTGTTTCAACGACTACCGACCGGTTGCACTCACCTCTATCCTCATGATGTGCTTCGAGCGGCTAGTCATGCAACACATCACATCCTCCCTTCCCCCCTCCCTGGACCCCTACCAGTTTGCATATCGGTCAAATCGCTCGACTGATGATGCTGTCTCCACTGCTCTCCACTCAGCCCTTACCCACCTGGATAAAAAAGACACCTACGTCAGAATGCTCTTCATTGACTTCAGTTCTGCATTTAACACAATCATCCCTCAACAGCTCATTCAGAAACTGGACAGACTGGGCCTGAACACTTCATTGTGCAACTGGCTGCTTGACTTCCTGACCGGCGACCACAGGCAGTACGGGTTGGCAGCAAGTCGTCCAGCACCATCACTCTTAACACTGGAGCAAGCCCCCAAGGTTGTGTGCTGAGTCCCCTTCTGTTCACTCTGCTAACCCATGATTGCTCTCCATCCACACTCCTCCAACCCTCTTCATTAAGTTTGCAGGATGACACGACTGTGTGTAGGCCTCATCAGCAACAATGATGAGTCACACTACAGGAGCGAGGTGAGCCAGCTAGGCCTCTTGGTGCAAAACATAACAATCTCTATCTGAACCACAGAGAAGACCAAGGAGATGTTGTTGTGGACTTCAGGAGAACTCAAAACACAGCATGCTCGATCTATCCATTTAACGGGGCTGCTGTGGAGAGGGTGAGTAGCACCAAGTTTCCTGGGTGTACACGTCACAGAGGACCTCTCCTGGACCACCAAACACTGCATCATGGTCCAAGAAGGGCGGCTTCTACTACTTTCTTCGCAAGCTAAGAAGAGAGCAAGAGTCCCCTCTCTCCCATCATGACCACCTTCTACAGGAGGGGCCATCGAGAGCATTCTGACTAGCAGTTTCACTGCGTGGGTACGGAGCCTGCACAGCATCCTGCCGTATGACCCTCCAGCGTATCGTGAGAACAGCTGAGAAGATTATTGGCACCTCTCTCCCCTGCCTTCAGGATTTATACAACTCTCGCCTCACACAAAAAGCCCTCTGCTTGGCTGGGGGATCCCAGCCACCCACACACACAGCTTCTTCAGCTTACTCCCATTCGGGAGAAATTTTCGTAGTCTCAGGGCTAGGACCAGGCAAGACTGAGGGACAGCTCCATCCATCAGGCTTTAATTGTATTCAACTCTTTCTGGGAACAGTTTTATCTTCATCGAAACCTTTTAGTTACATAACCAATAATATTTGGATCCTGAGAAGTCCAAACATGCTATATACATTTAAATGATTCATACAAAGAGTGGATCAAGGATATTCTTTTATATCCACACACCATTACAGATTATACATATGTATGTTTACTGAATTTATGTAATCTCTTCATATCTACTTGATTGATGTTTTTAGTATAATTATCTTTTTTATTTTGATATTTAGTTATCTGGTTTTAGTATGATATATAGAAAATAACCGCTTTTGCCTATGTGTTTTTGATCGATCGGGTTTTTAATAATTTGTGCAAACACACATGAAGTTATTTACACAATGTACCGTTTCCTACAGCTTGTATTAATCATAGTATTGTTTAGTTAAAAGTATAGTAAATGCCTGCGCTGTAGTTAGAATGCTTTAACGATGTTCTAAGTTATCAATTCAAGGTGGCTTTTGATCATCTGAACCTTACACAACGAAGTCTGCATCTAAACTTGTAACTTTGAGGATTTTTGGTTATAGTGTGTGATACTTTTCAATCTCTTTTAGATACGTAGGAATATTAATTAATCCAAGTTAGACGTCTGTGTCGTTATGGTGAATAAGGCAACCGCGATAGGAGAGCTTTACTGAGGAGTCAGTCTTCTCATTGGCTAAGTAAGGGCAACTCCTATTATGTCCCGCCCCCTGAGCGGGAGCATTCAAAAGGCAAACCGGGACGACGGGAAGTTAAGTTAACTTCAAATTCGTGTGTAGTCTTGTGTCGTTATGTGTGTTTAATATGTTTTTTTCTTTTTGTAACGTTTTTGATTATTCATTTCACTCAAGTTTTCGCGTTTAACTTTAAAAGTTTCCTGTGTACAGCAGTCTTTCTAAGTAGTTCGGTATCGCTGAACTAGAAAGAACCAACCAGACCTCTACGCTCGACCATTTTTGTGCCATCCAAGGTTTTTCCGAGTTTTTTGTTGAAGCAACGTGGTGCTAGAACGTGCTTGACTCCACCTTATCTGTGGCCAAGATAGAATCCGAGTCGCACGCCCGCAAGTCGAGGTCAGGGAACCTGATCACCAACAGCTGGGGAAAAAGCCAAACCGGAGTGAGGCCCCTCAACCCATCTGTGATCCAACGGACCGAAAGACACGGACCCGGAGCCCTATAGCCAAGATCTTACAGTCCGCCAGACAGGAGCATCAGAATTCTGAAGATTTTTTACCGCTTCAGTTATATGTGTGGACGTCGGACGACACCCCCCCTGGCAGAGGCCCGGTTTTCGTTTCCATCTCCTTTCGCGTGAGCCTCCACAAAGCAATCAGCAAGTACACGGGTTGTGGCTTGTTCTGGGTCCCCCCCCTGAATCTATCGTACGTTGCGTTTTTAAGCTAAAACCACGCTTCAACATAGACTTATTCACGCCTAAGTAATTTAACATAAACTATCCCCCACTCAACTTAATTAAGTTTACCAGTAGCATTGCAACGTTAGTAATTATTACGCGATCCGATAAGAGTTACATAGAGTCATCTTGGTTTTTCCGATTTTACTACTGTAAGATGTACGCTTGCCATTATTCCCTGTTCTCCATACTGTGATACATACATGTTCAATCGTCATTTTATGATTTTGACTCTGTGATACACTCGTTATTACCTTAGATAATCTGTTGGTATTTGCCTTGTTTTGTAGTTTAATAAACTTTGTTTATAAAACCTTTTTGAGTTGCCGCCTGGTTTTGAGAGCTCCATTCATTCATTCATTCAAAGGTCGAGAAAACTACTCGGAATTCACTATTCAGAACTAGACTGATTCACGGTTGTTGTTTCTATTTTTTTTCCTGGTTTCCAGATCGGCCAGTGAATTATTTTATATTTATCATTAATCGATTTGGTGGTGCCTCGTATTTCTTAATTAATAATTAATAATATATATATTTTAATTAACAAAGTTTTTAATTAAAATTAATCCAATTAAAAGTGTAGTCTTAGTTGCTACACAGGTTTGATGGTTTCCGAGCATATGGACAGCCCACATTTTCAGTAATATTCATGTCTGGGGACTGAGATGGTCATTCCAGAACGTTGGGAATGGTTCCTCTGCATGAATGCTTAGTAGATTTTGAGCAGGGTTTGGGGTCGTTGGCTCGATGCAACTTTGTTCACTGATTCTTGACCCTCAACTTTAACAAGATTCCTAGTACCTGCACTGGGCCCCACCGTTCCACAGCAATGATGGAACCGCCACCAAATTTTACTGTGGGTAGCCAAAGTGTTTGTCTTGGGATGCCTGTTGTTTTCTTTTTCCGCTCCTTGTTATGGTCCAAATAACTCAATTTTAGTTTCATCAGTACACAGCAACTTTATTCCAAAATGAAGCTGGATTGTCCAAATGGGGTGCTGTAGCACACCTCAAGTGACTGTTTGTGGCGTGTCTGCAGAAAAAAGACTTCTTCTGCACTCTTACTCTCCCATACAGCCTCTCCTTGTGCAAAGTGCGCTGTATAGTTGAACGATGAACAGTGACACCATCTGCAGCAAGATGAGGTTGTAGGTCTTTGGGAGGTGGTCTGTGCCTTGACTATGACTGTTCTCACCATCCTTCGCCTCTGCCTATCTGAGATTTTTTCTTGGTCTGTGCCACTTTCGGGAGTTCCTTAACTAGAACTGTGCCTGTGGTCTTTTCCATTGCCTCACTATGTTCCTCACAGTGGGAAACTGACAGCTGAAACTCCTGAGAGAGCTTTTCCCTTTCCTGAACCATGATGTTGAACAACCTTTGTTTTCAGGCCATTTGAGAGTTGTTTTGAGGCTTCCCATGTTGCCACTCTTCAGAGAAGATGCAAAGAGGAGAAAAACTTCCAATTGGCCACCTTAACCCTTTCTCATAGTTGGATTCACTTGTGTATGTAGATCAAGGGTCAATGGAGCTTACAAAACAAATTTTGTGTTCCAATAATTAGTGCTAAAGGTATTCAAATCGATAAAATGACAAGGGTGCCCAAATTTATGCACCCCTGCCTAATTTGTTTGAATAATTACTGCACACTTTCTGTTAAAACCTATAAACTTAATTTCACTTCTCAAATATCACGGTGTTCATCTGCTATATGATATATTTACCTGAAATTGCTGAGCTGGACAACCAATGATTTATAAAGAAAAATCATGATAATTATCAGGGGTGCCCAAACTTTTTCATACGACTGTAAGTCAAAGTTCAATGTAAAAGTAATTAATCACAACAGATTTAGAGGTCCTAGCCGTCCAGAATGGCATGTATTTTTTATTTCTTATTCGACCGGGGTAATATACAATATATACAAAACTGAAAACGTAAAAGAGTAGTAGTAGGGATGATCAATGAAAATAAATAAGACTAGTAGGTGCACTTAGATTATTAACAAGTCACTACTTTAGACAGGCTGGGGAAAGAAGAATAAGTACTATTTTCTCTAATATAAATTAGTGATGAATTATATAGATTAGATGCTGTTACAGGAGAAGCGGATTTTCTAGACTCAATTATTGCCATGAATAAATTGTGGTATCATTAGCGTATAGCCAGATTGCTCTCTGAGGTTGAACAATGGGCGGGCTATTAATTACAGACCAAATAAAAGCAGTCCAAGTGTAGAACTGTGTGGAACACCAGTACCGGTATTAAGTACAGTGGATTGGTGGTTATGAGCTCTTACATGTTGGGTTCTGGTCTTTAAGTGTGATCATTTAAATTTAAGACAATTGGCTGAAAATTAGAGGACAACAGTTCATTGAGGAGTATTATCTTGTTCAATTTTGGATCAATAGATGTAAATTTGATTGCCGTTAGCACTCAGATGGGATAAAGTTGTAGAATTTGGACTATTTATAATTGAACGTCGAGAGAAAAACAAGGAGACTAGTGGTGCTGTAACGAGCGGGCTGCCTAATGAGCATAGAGGAGACGTGCGCAGGTTCTACTGTGATAACCATAATCCTTTAATAACACACAAACTTAATGCAAACGTAAATAACCTCTACAGTCAATGTGACCAATTCCGAACAAAACATCTGCAAACTTATGGGAACATACATAAACAAACTAATAACTAACATGAACTAATAACACCGGCAACCAAAAGACACGATACTGAAGCGGGCTTACCGGAAACGCTGCTCAAACTACTAATCCTGCCGGTTACCGCAAAACACAGCACAGAAGCGGGCTCACCGAAACGTAGAGCATACATCCAAGAAACGAGCACAGTACAAAAGTTCCAAGCGGTGCTTAACTGGATACACGCCGAACAGTCAAAAGGGATAACGATCCCCAAAACAAAGTATAGACATATGCAAATCCCCACGTCGTTCGGTAGCTTCTTCTTCTGGTGCTCCGCTATCCGGCGGAGCACCACGAACGATGCGGTTCCAAACCCCCCCCCTGCGGCCAGGAGAGGCACGAAACGTGGAGGACAGGGGGGAACCCGTGACATACCCCCCCCCCCCCCCCACGGAGCCTGAGACGGAGCTAGGGCTCCTTCAAACACCCTCCTCCACCAGGGCGTAACACAGCATCTGGGGGCTTCCTCTCCGGACGGTTCCTCAGTGTCCACTTGGGCACCAAACCTGACCGGACCCCCTTTCGAAGAGCATCACGGGAGCTTACGGCCTCTGGCGAGGCCTCTGACGGACGGACGGCCTCTGGCAAGGCCTCTGACGGACGGACGGCCTCTGAAACTGCTGACGCCCTCGACGCAGCCACCGGAACTGCTGACACCCTCGACGCAGCCACCGGAACTGCTGACGCCCTCGACGCAGCCACAGGAACTGCTGACGCCCTCGACGCAGCCACAGGAACTGCGGTTCCAAACGCCCCCCTGCGGCCAGGAGGGGCACGAAACGTGGAGGACAGGGGGGAACCCGTGACAGGTGCTGCTATAAATCCAGAATCAAGATAGAAGAAAACACACACACTGTGGTGTCAGGGAAAATTCACTGGGTGTAACTTAATTTAACGTCATCACAGTGGCCCACAGCCTGAGACCTTAGCAGAAGCATTATTAAGGGTTATAGATCATTTTAACTAACTTGCCTCAATTGTTGCCAGTGATTATAAAATAACTTAATAGAATTAAACAAAGATTCTGTGGACATTAGAGCCATGCATCAATGAGTTCTATAATTCTAACCTCTGCCCGAAGACTCCCTGTCTGCTATTACATTTTTGACGGCTAACAAGTTATTCCTTGTGCAGAAATTTGTTTTGTTAAGTTTTCTAAATTTACTGATCAAGTTTGTTGGGTCGTGACTTGATGTTTCGTTTGAAAATTTTATTGACACAAAATTGTGAATGTGCAAAAGTGATGGAAAGTTAAAGTATTGATACCTATACTGCTCGGTAATAACACTATGTCTGATTTCTCTATCCTTTACAAGGGCATCTGCTGATTGGCCAGTGAGAGGGCTGGTTAGTCAATGACTGGTAAGATCCTACCATGAAATCAGGACAACCTAAGGCAGGCACAGCCGTGATACTGGCCACAGCAGGATATGGAACAGATGCCGAACATTGCTGAAAGGAGGCAGAAATGACCTGCGATTGCGGTCAAAGGAAATCTTTTGAATGGAGAATTGAAAAAGCTGATGCTTACACCAGTCTTATTATCAAGCAGCACTCAAAAACAATGAGAATAAACAAACCTTTACAGGGACATTGGTTCACGACCTATTCAGACTGATGTTATACTGTTATGGGGGGCCTGGGAAGGCGCACCAAAAAAGGGGGAGATAACGGACTCAAGCGCGGGGGTCTACACTTCACGGCCCAAAGGAGAAGAAACGTAAAAGAAATCCCGTCACTGAGCGGGGAGGCTACTGAAGAAGACCCGCAACGGGATTCGAGACCAGAGTCACAGTCTCCGGGGGCGGGGAAACTACCGCTGCGCCACAGATCCTGTGAGCTGTAAAGGAGAATTCCTGGCAATAAGCCTAAGGACAAACAAAGGAGTCGCTTTCTGGCGATCTCAAACAAAAGTGGATTAATATTAATAAAGGTAAACGTAAAGGGAAAGCGAAAC
>JAJAGP010006176.1:0-24293 GCA_025084515.1 Ancistrus triradiatus | reverse complement strand
TCATTGTCATGCTGGAAGATCCAGCCATGTTCCATCTTCAATGCTCTCACTGATGGAAGGAGGTTTTGGCTTAAAATCTCACGATACATGGCCCCGTTCATTCTTCCCTTAACACGGATCAGTCGTCCTGTCCCCTCTGCAGAAAAACAGCCCCAAAGCATGATGTTTCCACCCCCATGCTTCACAGTAGGTATGGTGTAACTCAGCATTCTTCTTCCTCCAGTTGAATTTTTACCAAAAAGTTATATTTTGGTTTCATCTGACGAAATGGATCATCCATATGCTCTCTGGCAAACCTCAGACGGGCCTGGACACATCTGGCACTGCAGGATCTGAGTCCCTCTTGGCGTAGTGTGTTACTGATGGTAGCCTTTGTTACTTTGGTCCCAGCTCTCTGCAGGTCATTCATCAGGTCCCTCCGTGTAGTTCTCATGATCATCTTAGCCCCACGGGATGAGAACTTGCGTGGAGCCCCAGGTCGAGGGAGATCATCAATGGTCTTGTATGTCTTCCATTTTCTTACAATTGTTCCCACAGTTGATTTATTCACACCAACCTGCTTGCCTATTCTAGATTCACTCTTTCCAGCCTGGTGCAGGTCTACAATTTTCTTCCTGGTGTCCTTCGGCAGCTCTTTGGTCTTGGTCATGGTGGAGTTTGGAGTCTGACTGTTTGAGGCTGTGGACAGGTGTCTTTTATACAGATAACGAGGTCAAACAGGTGCCATTAATACAGGAAACGAGTGGAGGACAGAAGAGCTTCTTAAAGAAAAAGTTACAGGTCTGTGAGAGCCAGAAATCTTGCTTGTTTGTAGGTGACCAAATACTTATTTTCCACCATGATTTACAATTTAATTCTCTAAAAATCCTACAATGTGATTTCCTGGATTTTTTTTTCTCATTTTGTCTCTCATAGTTGAAGTGTAGCTATGATAAAAATTACAGACCTCTCTCATCTGTCTAAGTAGGAGAACTTGCGCAATCAGTGACTGACCAAATATTGTTTTACCCCACTGTATGTTCCAGGGCTCATTATGAGCACAAGAAAAAGCAGACAAGTGAAGGAAAATATCTGCCAAGTCTTATTTAGCACATTGCTTGAGTATTATATGCATGTATTTCAGGGGACTGCCTTATTTGTTTGTAATATATGCCTGGTCCTCACAACACCCAGTAATGCTTGGTGTATAAATGTTATATAGCTAGTGATGGCTGTTGTGGTGGCTCAGTGAGGTTAAGGTGCTGGACTACTTAGAAGGTTCTGAGGTCAAATCTTGACTTTGTCAATCTCTCGCTGTTGGCCCGCGGAGTAAAGCCTTTAACCATTAATTCAGCACAGTTATAGATTGCTCTAGAGAACGGAAATCTCCCCCTCTCTGACTCTCTTTACTTAATATAAATCACGGCCACAAGGAACCAGGGACTATCTGGCAGTACAGGAAACAAGGCAGAAAACAACCCTGGACAAGATGTCAGTAGATTATATGGTACGTATAAATATCATATACGCCTCTACAAACACATACACACATACAGACTCACAATGGGACACTTTATAAATGCCAGCTGTATATGGGATGTGGGGGCAAGCAAATTCTACACAGGCTGCAGCTAGGCCACTCAGACTTGGGTTTCTGGAACTGGGAGGTGACAGCAATAAGGGAAATGACATTAATGTGACCACTTCTATTTCATCCTTGTTCATCAGTAGTCACTTCATCCTGAGCAAATCACAGAAACATGGAAGTCTGAAGGAGTCTGTGGATAGACTCCTTACAATTTATTCAACTCCACGTGAACAGCTCACTCTTGTGGTATTTATTAGTTTAGAAATCAATAGTTGTCTGCGCAATGTTTAGGAATTGTAATGCAACATTGATGTTTCCCAATATGACAGATCCAATGGAAGTTCACTTATGGGTCAATTCCAAACATATCTGAGGGAAATATCTGTCATTTATCAACATATTTGAGGGAAATAATTGTTCTGCAAGTTTTCCATTGAATTGTATTGTTTTTTTCCATTGTGCTTCCCAGACAAACCAACATTTCAACCCCACATTGTCCTGGTCAGGGTCCAGTGCAAGTGTGCCTTAGACAAAGTCAGTCCACTGAAGGGCTGTGTAGAAGGTTGCTGTCACCAGAACATGCTCGTATCCCTTAGACACAGCCAATCGTGTCTGCAACTGGTGTCCAACCTGGCTGGAAGGCATCTCTGAGAGTTGAACATGAGTCTTTCCAGTGGAGGGCTAGCATATTAGACTGCTGTGCCACCATTATGCTTTTACATTGCTCACGTGATCAGTGGATGACAGTAATAAAGTACATCTGATGAACTACTGTGCTTAAATTACCAAGTATTTTAACTTTACTTGAGTGTTCTATTTGGGACTTGTTACATGCATGTCTGTACAACTAAAAGTTCAAAGTACATTAATGAAACACCTGTCACTTTTGGAAAGAGTTTAAATAGTGGATAGAATATAAACGTCCTTTCAAACTAAAACATCAATTTCAGCACAGATGCATTTTAATTGGCTGATCGGCTTTGTTGACTGCATTTGGTCATCATATATAAGCCAACTAATCAACATAATTATTATTTCATTTATTTATTTAAATTTTTTTTTTGTGGAGAAAGGCATTCCTGAAATCAAGAAATGATTTACGATAAATTATACAAGGAAATACTGGCTGAAATTGATTACTGTTCATAACAACGCAGAGTATACTCACTTAAGATGGGTAGTTACAAGTAACTAAAGGAATAATAAAAAAGAGCAAAATAACTAACTGTATAGCAGTAGTTTTTACGTTTAATAGAAACATATACAGTGCTACCTCAGTTCTTGACCACCTCTTGTCAAATTCGGTTCTCTACCCATTTTGACTTGAAAATTTTCAGCCGAAACTTGATTCACGAGTCACGATTCAGTACACAGCGATTCAGGTTTACAACAGCCCTAAAAGAAGATCTTCTCTATTTTCATCATGTTTATCTACAGTACTGTACCATTAGCGCAAATAAGTCTCCATGGGTCCTGAAATGGTTAGTTTATAAGAGCCAACCGAAAGCAAAACAGGTACTGAATGCTCCAGAACACAGGCTGCAGTTAGCTTAGCAGCTATGCTAGTGACTGGAGTTCTTTAATAGAGTAAGTACCAAAATGCTTTTACTTCTCACTTTCAGTTCATTTACTTACTAAATTACATGAGATTTCTCAACATTTTATTATAAAATATGCTTTGTGTTAACGATTTTGGTCATTTTTGTAGTTTAATGTAAGCTTTTTAAACATTAACTTACTTACCCAGGAAAAAATGTACTGTGAATTTTCATAGTAAAACTGTGAATTGAGAGAGTTTGACCATGAAGTTCACAGTTCTACTATGAATTTTTGATGGTAATTTGGCCACTTCATGGTTCTACTGTCAAATTTCACAGTACATTTTTTCCTGGGTATCATTACTTATCATAATATCCTTTCCACATTTCCGCTATTACACACTATAGACTGCTCTACCAAACACTCGTTAAACTCATTGGTTCTTATGAGTTATGATGAACTTATCTTGTCTTTGTCAGAACATATCCCCATTGTAAATCAGGGAGCACCTGTACAATACAACTCCATTAATGCATATAATGCGTTATACAATGAATAAATTCAATTTACATTATTCCTTATGGGAAAAATTTGCTCGGTACTCGTTGTTTTCGGTTTTCGACAAACTAACGATGAGAACCGAGTTACCATTTTAACCCATGTAGAAACTTTAAGAGGATTTCTACTTTCTTTGGGGTGGTATTTTCCAGCAGTATCTATACTTTCACAGTTTAGGAAATATGTACTTCATCCACCACTGCATATAATCCATGAGTTAGCCTGAGTTATTACCTGGACTATCCTTGGGGTGTAAATTTCGCAGTTGTTGAGCAACTGTATTCTTGTGAGAACCAGTCAAACAATAAGAGTATTGTGTTTCCGATATTACGTTCTTTTTGAATCCCTATTTGCCACGTTTTAGCCTACTGCAGGAATATTATAGTAGAACTTTCAGTATGTGGTGGGAAGGGCACAGGGGCAGAAGTGTTGCAAGCAGCTGTTAGAGTTATAGCTCTGATTATTTCATAATTGCCAGAACAGCACATTAATTAACCAAATATTTCCGCATCAGCAAGCACTGCCTTTGCAGGCTTCTGACTTGAGATTTGTCATCTCTTTCTGGACCTTCTTTAGGAAACACAGGCAAGCTACCCTTAATTACACACAGGTTTTTAACCTTACCCCTTGTTTTTTTATATGACAGCAACTGCCCGCCGTATCTGGCAGTTAACCCAAGCTCTGCTGCCACTGTGCTGAATACATTTTTATATTATTTTCGGTTATCTGGCACTTAAGACCATTATAATCAGACATGAGCAGCAGAATCTCGAGACCTTTTCATAAAGAGCACTTTCCTACATAGCCCACAAGTCACCATTAATCACAACAAATATGTGAGCTGAGCCACAACGTTGCGACTACTCAGAATGAATAACCTAATTGATTTTCATTTAAAACAAAGTCGATTTGTTCTAAATAAAAAAAAAAAGTCAATGATTGTGAATGTTTACTCAATTGCTGTGTGCCTAAAATCAGCCTGTTTTTGGTTTACCAACATAAAATAAGAGGAAGCTGGAACTCGTCACTAGTATCAATCAAAACACAGTCAAACGGAGGATGTTTTTGAGTGTTTGGTTTCCCCCCTCCCCACAAAGCACACAGTGTGCTATCCTAGACTACACCAAATAAAGACCTATGCCATTCTGCACGGGTTGAGTCTAACCCTCTGTGGTTTCCAAATCTCCAAAGACTTATCCCAGGGTAAATAGGAACATGAGCAAATCCAAAATGACAGAATCATTCAGCAACAACGCACACATGTCCCCGAATCTAATAGATGTACTTGCTTTGGTGCTTCTTGGAGACAGTTTATATTTCTTACCTTAGCAAGCCATAAAAGAGTCAAGCTGGTAATATGTAAAATGCATATCTAACATGGCATATTACATGGCCCAAGGGTACACCAATAATCTTGTACTCCAACAAATTCCAACACTCATGTTAGGAGTATTTCCTTTCTCACAATATGAGTGGTGTGACAACCGGAAAATTTCAAAGCTAGTTTGTGGGAAATGCAGACAATCAGCGAGAGATTTGTCGGAATATGCTTGGGAATACATGGAACACGTCTTTGATGGGTGTCAAGTTCCACTGTTTTGACGTCGTTGCTCCGTCATGGGATGTTAGAGTTAGTTTACACACAAGTTTTGGCAATAAAAATTTTAGCCACATCAAGAGTGAAATTGAATTGGGATCTACTGGCTCAAAATTATGGTCCCATGAGTTACAACTAGAACCTACCATGTTGAGCCTTATGCTTAATGGAAGCTACAACAGAGTAGCAACGCCCAATGGACCCACATGAATAGTAATAACTCCTACTAAACTACTTAGAATAATACAGTTCTTATATAGTCATTGTTTACCACTTTCCTAGACACGGGAGAAGCCGCTGACACAGGGCGAAAAGGCACGAACAACCCTAGGACAGGGCAAACAAGCAGGAAGAAATGCAGCAGCTCCACAAGGCGAAGCCAGGATTCGAAACCAGGGATGTCAAGAACTGGTGAGGCGGGGGCAGTGCTAACCACTAGACCACCGTGACACGTTCTTATAATAGCTTCAACAGACAATCTCTGTATAAAAGCCAGGATTATATTGTTTTGCTTTATATGATAATTGAAAAGACGTCTCTAGTTTCTTGTACTACCACAGAGATTCTATTCACAACTGGACTGTGCTCATATGCTTGTCCAGACTTCAGTTATTAGCTATAAATGCCAAGTCTCTCTGCCATATTAACCAAGTACTCTGCATGTACAATTGAATTGTTCAACTGAATGTCAGGAGTTCAAACAGTAAAAGTTAGTCTGGAACAGCTGTGGTTGTCATGGAGTTGTTTACTTTGTCAATGGAATAATTGTTTTAAAATCCAATGTCATCCTTCAATTAGAAAAGAGGAAAAACAAAAACGTGAGCGTTTAACAAACTAATCTTGTGCTATGACTTATGACATTTAAAACATGTCCAAGCCAAACAGACTTGTGTATCTGAAATTGACCATAATGGGATGTGAATATGCACCAATTTGCATCAGTGAACTGGTCCCAGTTTTTAATGTGCAATTCATGACGAAATCAATATAATTTTCATCCATACTGTTACACTGAATAAATTCTTACAGTCATGTACATACTGAACTTGTGTGTGAAGAACTTGACATGGATGACTGATAGGTCTTATACAGTGCTACCTCGGTTCTCGACCACCTCTAATCGTCGATTTTGGTTATCGACGCATTGGACTAGAAAGAAACAAAACATTTGTCTCAGTCTCATAGGTTGCTCGGGATCAGCGCACTTGCTTAAAAGGTATGAGTCGAGCTTGCAAGACTCCGGGTCAGCCGAAACTTGATTCGGTTAGACACTGATTCAGTTCACAATAGCTCTCGGTCAGCGCAAGCCGTGGGGGGTTGCTTGCTGACGTATATTGTGATCCATCATGGTGTGTTTCCTTCCAGGTTCTCCCTTTCTACTTTCTAGCATGCTGCTATAGGCTAATGCTGACGGGGTCTCATGCTACACTTGGGCACAGGATTGGACACGCGCATAGTGCTGGTAATTAAACACTGTGCTCTTTAATCAATTAACTAATTCCATTTCTGTTTTCTCTCCGAGCTGTGTCGGCAGTGTCCAGCCCCACCCATGATGTACATCTGATGGAGCTAACTGGGTGCATAATTCACCATTTATCGACCAGACTCACAGACTTTAGTTCGCTCTTAGATTTTCATCATCATACCAGGGCCCACGTATGTCGATGTGCATACTTCACATTCTATTCGAACTTTAAACTCAATTGAAATTTAGTTCGCTCTTAGATTTACCATCTACGCCGCCAGGAGGTGGGTCCCTTTTTGAGTTATTGGTCCCTCCCAAAGGTTTTTCCTAGAACTAGGGTAGTTTTCTGCCCACTGTGCCTAGGGCTTGCTCAATTTGGGAGTTCGGAGTAGTTATTAGGAGGTTAATCTAAATTGTAAAGTTTCTTTGAGGGGGACAATGCTCCTTGTTAAAAAGCGCTATATAAATAAATCTGACTTGACTTGACTCTGTGTTTATCGTGTTTTTCTTTATTTTTACGTTTAGAGTACAGTATTATTAGTGCAAACAAGTCTCCATGGTTCCTAAAAAGGTTAGTTTATGAGAATCAACCAAAAGCAAAACAGGAACTGAATGCTCCAGAACACAGTGTTTTTGTACTTTCAATCCTTTACTCTCTAAATTACATGAGATTTTTCACCATTATAAAACTTAACGTTGTGTTTATGATTTTGGTCAGCTGTATTTTAATGCAAGTGTTTTAAACTTACTTATCATTACTTATGAGGCGGAATCTTCATCTACAGGCGCCATAATGTAACTGCAGTCAATTAAGGTGGACCGGAAAATGCAAATAAGAAGCTAACTTCAGCCTCGTTTCCGCTATGATACACCAAACACTCATTAAACTCCTCAGTTCAGGATACATTTAACTTATGATGGATTTGTCGAAACATATCCCCTTCATAAATCAGGAAGCACCTGTACAATAAAACTCCTTTAATGCATATAATGCCTTATACAGTGTGGACTTCCTGAGGGTCTGAAAAGGATTAATTCAATTTACATTACTCCTTATGAGGAAAAATTTGCTCGGTGCTCGTTGTTTTCAAGGTAGCCTAGCTGTTAAGGTACTGGACTATGGACCAGAAGGTCCAGGGTTCAAATCCCACCTCTGCCAAGCTGCCCCTGCTGGGACCTTGAGCAAGGCCCTTAACCCACAACTGCTTGGACTGTAAGATGAGAAAAGGTGTCTGCTAAATGTAATGTAATGTAAATGTAACTGCTTTGTGTCATTAAACCTCTCAGTAACCCATGACTAGCAATGGTCATTGACATCCATGTTAGACAAAAAAAAATAAAATAATGGTCAGTAACTCATAATGGTGATTTATGAGTGGTCTGACAAGATTGAGGTGCCTCCAGGTCACCTTGACCACAGCGCCTGTTCTTGCACTTCCTGCGTGTTGTGATCCACACCAATGTAACGCTACACCACCTGCCAGACTATATAATTGAATGAGATTATAAGCCTTAGGTGTCCGTGCTTTTTATTTTAGCTTTGGAGATTTGGGGTGGCTGCCGGATCTTGCGAGAGGCTGCTGGTCACCAGAGATATCTGACCCTTAGTATATTCTCTATACTTGAGCTTAGTGTCGCTCTGTCAAAGTTTCATGCTTAGTGTTCGTCAACAGTCCAGTCCTTGAAGAAACAGACATATATTTGACCATCATATGGTCATGTAGTTTCCTTTGATGCTTTATTTTCTCCTCACAATGACAAAGCTCTCCAGAAAGTGGTGGGAATGGCAGAGCTCGTCACAAAGCTGCTAACTCCAAGCCTTACTGAACATTTAATGGTTTCAACGTCTGGATGGTTGACATAACTGCAGTGCAGTCAGCCAGCAAACAGTTTCCAGACTGCCATCTGGCAGGTGGCAATTGAACAACCAGGCAAGGACAATCAGGCCCATAATAATTACTTGTACTAATGACGTAATATACTGAAGAATTTGTTCCCTCAAATGTTGGTTACTTTCTTTTTAACCCTACTTCTCATAACTGCTCAGTTGTTCAGTCTCTCGGTATTCCCTGCCCCATGCATGACACCTAGACCAGTTGATGAGGGAAAGCCAGTGAGTGCCTCCACCTCGTTCATGGCCACCAGCCACTTCTTTTTACCAGTGTCTGTGAACTACATTGAGACAGAGCAAGCATAAAAGGAGCATGTTACTCTCCTAGATCAGCCATAAACCCTCAACTGGACTGCCCTCTCCCAGACATGGACAATTGTGAGTATGGAGTGGCCAGCCAGTGTGGAGACTTGAATTCGGGTCCCTGTGGAAGCGGACTAATGTACTAGACAGTTATGTTAACAGACTAAACTGACATTTGGCTGCCATCGTTATCAAAACAATGTATAATTAAACTAAGCAGTTGGGGGTTAAGGGTCTTGCTTGGGATCCTAATAGTGGCATCTTGGCAGAGCTTGGATTTGAAAGAACAACATTCCAATTGTTAAATCAGAGTCTCAGTGACTGACTTGACACTGTCCCTTTAAAACACGGGAAGTTTTTGTACAGCATGCACCTCAGGCTTTGTGGGAATACTAACTCTAGATCTTCTTGGTCAAATGCCAGGTAACCAAACTACAGCTCTCTTATTTTGGACATGCTGTACCATGACAAGAACCAGTTCATTAGAAAAGACAACTTTGCTTGGAACAGTTGAGGGAAAAGAGGAAGAGGAAGGCCAGCGATGGATGGATACAATCAAAGAAATCATGAACAAGCCATAAAGAAATCTGAAGATCCAAACAGAAGACAGAATATTTTGGAGAAGCTCTAGACATATGGTTGCCAGAAGTTGGAATTGACTTGACGATGCGTAATAGTAATAACATTTAAATATCTGAGTGGAAATCGGTGCAATTGTGGTTTTCCATCCCTTATTAATAACATATTCAAATACTTATTTGCTGTTTTAAAAGGAGGGTAGTGGTTTAGTAATTATAATCACTACAGGTCACTGTTATTCGTAATGTGTTTGTCAGTGGATACCCTGAGGTGCTAATTAGGTTAACATCCAAAATGACAAAATCAAAACAATGACAATCCAAAACATCCATAAAGAGATCAAAGGTATTAATAAATGAGAGTGTAAATATGAACATCTGAGCCTAGTAAAGAGTCTTAACACTTATTGAGAAAGAGGATTTTATTGCCAACTGCCTGAACGTCCCACATTTCTCATAAGAGGCCACATCATTCCCATTATGCCTGACCAGAGTACTATACATAATAATTGACAACATTCGATAATTGCCACATTTAGGGTTTCTAATGTTACTATTTCCATCCGTCACTTCATAAATGCATTTTACTGAGTGTGATTTGGTCATAAACTCTTAATATGCACAGTGAGAAGAGAATATGTCTGGCAAGTCTTATATCTGGAGTCCCATTACAGAAGTAAATCCTCTTGTAATTCAATCATATCTTGTCCTTTTCTTACATTTTAACCCCACTATTTCTAATCAAGGATGCAGGTCTCTGGTGCCTCTCTCCAAAGAACACAGGTCATGGACGTAAGCACGCCCTAGATGAGAAGCCAGTCCATTGCAGGACTGTATTGTGGGCAATGTCTGGGCATTGATCCACCAACCTATACAACCTCATCCAACATATTAGACGTCTCTACCACCCGAGTGCCCTTGTTCATTAATGTGTGCTATTAGATTCAGATTCATCTTAGAACACATCAATAATCAATGTTCATGTCTATTTCTAAGCAAATGACAATGTGTTATTACCAGAAGCTACATCGAAACAGCACAAACATTTCACTTGGAGCTTGGTGTACAAGTGGTGCTTGAAAGTTTGTGAACTCTTTAGAATTTGCTATATTTCTGCATAAATATCACCGAAAACATCATCAGAAGTCCTAAGAGTAGATAAAGAGAACCCATTTAAACAAATGAGACACAAATATTATACTTGGTCAATTATTTATTGAGGAAAATGATCCAATATTACATGTTAGTGAGTGGCAAAAGTATGTGAACCTTTCCTTTCAGTATCTTTCAGACCTCAAATTAGAAACCAATGGCAACAGAGACTGGGATGTAGGAACATTACATTTATGTCATTTACCAAATGCACTTATCCAGGGCGACTTGCAACTAATACAATTGTACAACCCAAGCAATTGTGGGTCTCATAGCCTTGCTCAAGGTTGCAGCCTGGTGGAGGCGAGTTGTGAACCCAGGACCTTCTGGTCCACAGTCCAGAAGGTCCAAGGAAAAGGGTTATGAGGTTCTCATGGGAAACTCAGACTAGAAAATTGGATACAGTTCTAAGGGTCTGCAGTGTCCATTTTCCAAACTGAGGTCATGTTCAGCACAATAAACACGTTTGAAAAATGCACTGTAGTTTTGGTGATACTTGGCTGATCTATTGCAGACACAACAACATATCTCTGCTGCAATCCCAAGAATGACTCGCTTTGTTTACATTAGATGTGGGAGTAAGTCACGTATGTGCAAGTCACAAGCAAGTCTCATGTTACTGTGGTGTTATTCAAGTACCTCAGGTCAAGTCCCTGGTATAAGTCAAGCAAGTCTCAAGTCTTGATGGTCTAACTCCAGTTTCCACATTTAAATCAGTCAAAAGACAGTGGCCATAGAGATTTTTTATAGCAAACCTTTGTTCTTTTAACGTATTTAAACATATGGACATTTGATCATCATTTGTCCATATAATCAAGTCATGAACACCAAGTCAAAGTCAAGTCTTTTATCATTGTAAATCAAGAAAGTCTCAAGCCCTTAAATTTGCGACTCAAGTCTGACTCGAGCCAAGTCACGTGACTCAAGTCTTCCAACTCTTGTCCCCTTCATACATCAAGTCAAAATGTAAACTAGTGTTAAAAAGTTGTATAATTGTTGTTCTACTGAGCCTTTGTAATATCGTTAGCTAGAAAGCAGTTCAAACACATACTTTTCTTACTGGTTTGTGTAATCTTCATAGCTTCATATTCAGTTTTTGATTTCTTACAATGAGCTCAAATAACTTGTGAAGTAATGCACAAGTTATCTTGGGACTGTGGTAGCCTAGCAGTTAAGGTACTGGATTATGGACCAAAAGGATTATGGACCAAAAAGATTATGGACCAAAAGGTCCAGAGTTCAAATCCCACCTCTGCCAAGCTGCCACTGTTGGGTCCTTGAGCAAGACCCTTAACCCACAATTGCTTGGATTGTAAGACTGTACCAATTGTAAGTCGCTCTGGATAAGGGCATCTGCTAAATGCTGTAAATGTAAATGTTATCCACATTGTACATCCCTGCGAGCTAACTTCATTCATTAGCACCCTCTAATGGCTACAGGAACTGGCTAGTTTACAAGTTTGCTTCTCTTTGACACACATAACAGACTCAGTTATCATTATTTAAAAAAAATTCTGGAAATTATAACTTTTTTCCAAACCACTGGCATTACAACGCATATTTCCATTCTTAAACAGAACTAATCATGATAAATGTAGTAAACTGCAATAACGTCTATTTTATATAATTTGCTTAATTGTTATCTACTTTTTAACTTATTTTTGAACACATTTTTCTTGTTTTTAACCAAGCTACAACATATTTTAAATTCCCATCTAATCCCACTACTTAGCCAGCCCAGTTGCTTTATCTATTTCATATATGGAGTCAGAGAGAAACTGTGTGTAACCTAAGCAGGTGTGTGTCACATAACCAGGCTAGTATGGAATGATGCACTTGTGTGTGTGATTCCAGGTTTATAGCAAGAGTCCAAGTCCAATCTGCTACGGTTGAGAATTAAGAGTCCAGCAGAGCTGAACGTTATGGAAAACCTTTCGAATGATCTGCATTGGTAAATGAGGGGTCATCTTACCTCATGGAAAACACATTTTGGGAGGAGAGGAAGGGGGAAAAACAGAAAAAAGTTATTTTATTTAAGTAGCTTCCCTGCTTCTGTCTTTCATTATGCTCTCTTTGAAATGGACACCTTCCTGTTGTCACAAAAAACTGCCCAGCTGTCTGTTCCTCATTACCAACAGTAAAATACAAAAGTGCATGATACAAGAGATAATGCACAGACACAAATGCTCAAAGGAGCATCTTCTGACAGATCTCTGAGGTTAAGGAGGGGAAATTGAATAGCTTTCTAATTGCAGTTCTGCACCAGGCTATGAATTGTACACAGTGATCCACAGAATATGTAGGAATTTGATGATTCATGTCAGTGCAAACACTTAGGCCATATGCACATAGGCAAGTAAGTAAAAAATAGTATTGGAGGGGCAAAATAAATGAGGAGATGAGCAGGTACAGTGCAATGGGTCGAAGAGGGAATGCACTTCTAAACCCAACCAGTGGGGTATGACTTGGATTAGACTGCCTTCTCCGAATTTCTCCATAAACTCTCTTCAGTGTTTCCAAGCAAAACATTTTGGCTTGGTATTGTCCGGTCAAGGTAATGTAAGCTCACGGCAACTACTGAATATTTATGACTGAATAGAAACGTAGACTGCCCAGCCTTCCTTCCATACACTAAGTGTTTGTGTTGTTATCGTTGGCACTCAAAGGTGAACCAACTCGATACTGATGCACTCTATTATTCCCCAATATGACCTTCACTGCCCTTTGATCATACCCCACATCTTCATGTTGCAAGTACAGCCCAAGATTAAAACCCAGGTTCTTGGGAAATGCGCTCGACCACCTCAGAACTCGTCGAATGCAGTTCTCGATGCATTTTGACTAGAAACATGTCTCGTTTGTCGTCCCCTTCCTCGCTACTCAGCACTAGCTTAAACTTGTACCAGTCGAGCCGTGAGCCTCGATTCACGATTCAGTACACATTGACTCAGGTTCACAATATCTGTTGTGAGTGAAGATCTCTGCTATTTTCATTGTGTTTTTCTTTATTTTCACATCTACAGTACTGTATTCTTAGTGCAAATCTCCATGGGTCCTAAAAAGGGTTGTGTTGACTGCCAACAGAAAGGGAAGCAGGAAGTTAATTCTCCAGAACACAAGCTGCAGTTAGCATTAGTAAATATGCCAGCGCCCGGAGTTCATCAATCGAGTGAGTGTTGCTAAAATTACGAGATTTGTCATCACTATATTATAAAATAAGCTTCGTGTTAATGAGTTTGGCCAACTGGAGGTTAATGTACGAGTTGTAAACATTAACTTGCCTACCATTACTTCTCATAGGCTCCTCTATGATACAGTACAAACCGCTCTACCAAACACTCGTTAAACTCATCGGCTCATGATACATTTAATTTTGGATGGATTTGTCAGAACATATCCCCATCATAAATCAGGGAGCACCTGTACAACACAACTCCATTAATGCACATAATGCCTTGTACAGTGTGGATTTTCTGGGGGTCTGGAACAGATTAACTCAATGGACATTATTCCTAATGGGAAAAATTTGCACAGTACTCGTTTTTGGTTCTCGACAAGCCTTCTCAAAGAAATTAATAATGACAACCGAGGTACCACTGTGTATCACAACAGTTAGCATTTTGTCATCCCAAAGGTTACACCCTCACTAATACTACAACACACATTATAAAAATATCGCATACAGCAAGGTGCAAACTTAACTTTTTTCAGATGTCGTCCTTTTTTATACACAAAGGTAAGAACTGTAATTACATTGAATTATTACCTTGAAGACAGCACATGCAGCTTGGATGAAGGTCGAAGGAGTGCACTTTTGTACTTCAGAGCACTTCTGTTTGGTGAGTGTCAGTACGAATTCAACATGACAATAAATCATGGCTCTAAAAATCAGACAGGAGTCCATTCTGACATGTCAGATTTTTTTCTTTATCACCTCTTTTTAGTAGTGCTCATAATTTTCTTTAACAGAACCAAACCGTACAGCTTGAGGCTGTGCTTGGAAACCATTGGGCTCCAGCCAAGCTGGTGCAGTTTAGGACCCCTGAGTGATGTCAGAATATTAGTTATCACTTTTAGGATACCCCAGGAACCCCTTTTGACCATAATTGGAGTTCAACTTACAAAATATTTCCATGGAAAACCCTGGCAGGCTTGGGATGTTCTAAAACGTTGCCTTGCTATTAGATTGCAGTGGCTGTTGATTGGGAGGTCAAAGAAAGAATACATGGATTAGGATCAGGTTACTGACTTCAGAAACAGACAGAAACATCTAAAAGGCTGAAAATTAGGGCCATTCATCATAGTGCGGACGTGCTCTGCGTCTCAAACATGACCTGGAGTGGAACGTTTGACCCAGACAGGCTCATGAGGACTTCTGTCTGGGCTGGGATTCATGGGCGAAAAGAGTGGAAGGGATTCATTTTAATGGGTTGTGTAAGCTGCAAGTACTTTGTAGAGCTGCATTTATATTTCCTTCCATACAGGCTTCCAGTGAGGTCAGAAGTTTGAACAAGTGCCTCTGGTGGCCTAATAACATTTTCACAAGGTTTATTTCAAGGTTTGTGACTGAAGGAGCAGTTTCACAAACTTTTTTTTTTTTCAGGACAACCTAAGGAATGTAAATTACAAAAACTGTGTAGCATATGGGGTATTTAATCCCCTAACCAGCTAGGCAAAACACCTACAATACCTCATTCAATGCACGCACACACAGGCAGAGTAGAGGAATGTGGTGGAGAGGCAAAGTCACATCCAATATGCAGATAACTGACTGAACAGCCAATCAGGATGTGAGAACGTCAGACATTACAGTGGAACCTCCGAATTCGAACGCCTCTTCACTTGAACATCAAATCTTCTTTTTTGTTTGGTCAAACAAAAATTTTGAACGTGGGCCACCCTAATTTACATTACATATTTACAGCATTTAGCAGACGCCCTCATCCAGAGCGACTTACAAGTTATACAGTCTTACAATCCAAGCAATTGTGGGTCAAGGACCCAACAGTGGCAGTTTGGCAGAGGTGGGATTTGAACCCTTGAGCTTCTGGTCCATAGTCCACTACCTTAACCACTAGGCTACCACAGTCCACCCTAATAAAACACTCAATGGTGTGGTCTTACAACCACAAGGCACGTAATCCAGTCCAGCCGGTGGTGACAATGCACCAATATAATATGCCAATCCCAAAAGAAAGAAGAAAAAGAAGAACTAATGCATGATCATAGGGCTTATGTTATTATTATATTATGTTATTATGTATATGTATACTACACAAGTCAAGTCTACAGATGTGATTTCAGACACACCTTCAGTCTCCGCTGTCCCAGTGATAAGATGTGCTGTAACTGCATTCAATGGCTGTTAAATTGTACTTTATTTCCACTTATCTCATGTCTTTATATTTTAAATTATTTCATGCATGTATTGATTATTATTGTTGCATTATGTTCCTTTGCTTTATCCTCGCTTTTATTCAGTAATTGCATACAGATATAGGCGTAAGAAATAATCATTTGCAAGTCGGGAACGGATTAAACGTATTTACATTACCTGTTATGGGGAAATTTGATTTTGAATTAGAGTTCAAATGGCCCTCTGGAACCAATTAAGTTTGAATTTTGATTTTCCACTGTAATTCCATCCTTTTTTGCTTCAGCAGCAGCTTCTTCTGAGCCATGAGTGATGGACTGGGTACACACATTAGGCTACACCCTGTGAATAATAATAATAATGGTTTACGCTTATGTAATGCCTTTCACAATCCCAAGGACACTTAAATCAATATAGAGATACAGGTAGTCCCTGATTTACGATGGGGATACATTCCGACAAATCCATTCCAAGTCGAATTATCGCGAACCCGCGTACCATTCCCTACACATGCTTGATAATGTACATGACTGCGATTTTCCTCACTCAATTACTCCAACTCAGACAATGAAACAAGTGCAACACCAAGAAGGGCTTTAAAGGTTAGTAGTAAAATTTAGTGCTGGACCCGTTCTGCTAGTGGTAGCCAGTGTAGCTGCCAGAAGTTGAACGAACAGAACAGGTTTGTTGCAACATTTCAGAGCTCTAATAGCTGAATTCTGTAGCAGTCATAAAGGGCAAAGAGACTTGGCAGGAAAACCATACAAAAGTGAATAACAATAGCTTGGAAAAGATAGGAGCATGAATCAATATTCAGCATACTTGTCCGTTAAACTGGGAGTGAATACCTGCAATATTACGAAGATGGAAATAGGCAGTTTTAGTAAAAGATTGAATGCGAGGGACTAAAGAAAGGCCAGAATCAAAAGATGATACCCAGATTAAGCACCGATTCTCCAAGGCCCAGAAAAGTATGGTCAAGTGAGAAAGAACAGTGCGTAAGTGAACTGACAGCTGACTTTGTACCAAGGCACAGCAGCTCAGTTCAGAGGCATAAAGCTCTAAATTAGGGGCACTTAACTTGCTTTATAGACACCATGTATACAGTATGATGTCTGTTAGTGTTCACTCACTTTCTGATTTTGCGTAATCCTTTGCAGGGAGGTGGGAGGGCCGATGCCTAGCCAGCAACACAGGGCACAAGGCAGAAAGAACCCTAGACAGAGCACCAATCCATTGTAGGGAACACTCACACACTAGGGGCACTTTGAGGCACCAGTTAATCTAACACACGTCTTTGAGCTGTGGGAGGGAAACCAGAGTACCTGGAGTAACTAGAGTAATTAGAAGTCAGGTGTTTCAATCAGTGGGATGACAATCAGGTTGTGAGTGGGCACCTGCTGTTCTGGGATGGTAATCAGGTGTTGAGTGGGCACCCTGTTTATTTAAAGAACACGGATCTATCAAAGTCTGCTCTTCACAACACATGTCTGTGGAGGTGTATCATGGCACGAACAAAGGAGATTTCTGAGGAGCTCAGAGAAGAGTTGCTGATGCTCATAAACCTGGAAAAGGTTACACAAAACCATCTCTAAAGAGTTTGGACTCCACCAATCCACACTCAGACAGATTCTGAACAAATGGAGGAAAATCAGGAGTATTGTTACCCTCCCCAGGAATGGTCGGCCAACAAAGATCACTCCAAGAGCAAGGCGTGTAATAGTTGGTGAGGTCACAAAGGACCCCAGGGTAACTTCTATGCAACTGAAGCAAATGTCAGGACCTCTGTCCATGAGCTGAATCTCAAGAGAAAAGTGGGTCATGCAGCAAGACAACGACCCTAAGCACACAAGAATGGTTACAGAAAGAATAAAGTTCATGTTTTTGGAATGGCCAAACCAAAGTCCTGTGAGGAAACCTACCAACATCCCAGTGCTGAAGTGAAAGCAAAGGTTTGATATGTAATATTGGATTTTCATCAATAAATGAATGACCAAGTATTAATATTTTTTATCTCATTTGTTTACCTGGGTTCTCTTTATCTACTTTTAGGACTTAGAAAAGGCTAAGATGTACTAAAGTTCACAAAGATTGGGAATAAGATCAGTGGAAAAGTGTACTATGGAGTGACATGACAAATCCAAGACATTTTGAGTCCAATCGTTAACAATATGTTATACGTGGTCATTATACCATTGCTAAAACAACAAATCTAATGGTGGCCTAAGATTTTTGCACCAGTACTGCATACTGTATATAAGCCACTCTTTTAGCAGGAGTTAAGGAAATACCAAAACTTTTAAGGTGAGACAAAAAGGAAGGACTTGGGAATGGCAAAAAAAATGTTTCTTTTTTTTTTTTTGTATCTTGATTGATTGGGATGTGATTGTTGTTTGAAAAAAAAGTTTCTTCTTGACAGGTACCTGAGATATGGAGGTTATTTTTGAGGTCATTTAAAAAAAATTTTTATGAATGCTCAAAAAAATGGCTATAGAGGTGATTTATTCAGTTTTCATTGGGTTTGCAGATGATACCTCACCAGAGGCTTCCATCTCTCAAGTTTCCTCTACACGTACAGCATTTAGCAGACACCCTTATCCAGAGCGACTTACAATTGGTACAGCCTTACAATCCAAAGCAATTGTGGGGGTTAAGGGCCCTTGCTCAAGGACTCAACAGTGGGCAGCTTGGCAGAAGTGGGATTTGAACCCTGGACCTTCTGGGCCAGAGTCCAGTACCTTAACCGCTAGGCCAATACAAAGTCCCAGACCTCTAGGTAAAGCGGGTCAGTGGTAGCACAAGCAGATCAGGGGTGCCCCTGCATGACAGACTGTTTCCCTTCAAGTCAATCTGTCTTAGAGTTGTTCTTGTAGTGTCAGTGTTTAGATATCAATTTTGTAGAGTGACATTTTTACTACTTATTTAGAGTCTTGCCCGATACTTGTGCAATTGACTGACGTAGATGCTCCTTTTGGCTCGTCGACAGTTTGTCATTTTTCAGTATCAACTACTGAGTTTGTCAAAAGCAGTTATCTTTTGAGCCTGACTGTTGACTCCAAGGGAGGGGGAAATAAAAAACAAAGAGGAAAAATGAACACATTCCATTTCGGTGATATAAAGCTGTTTTCCTGACCACTAAAACTATTTACAGATGTGCACTCTGTAATTTCACATCAGAAATCGCAGCTCCAAAGCAAACCATTAAACATTTTACTTTATCAGGACTTATCGGCTATCCGCAGTTCCTCCCAAGAGGACACCCTTATGCTCGTAGATGAACTGTTCTTGTGTCATGAACAATGGAGGATTACGGGTTAGGAAATAATTATAGGATGTGCCTTCTGGTCCTCCAAACTGTGCATGGCTTCCAGATGGGAGAAGGCGAAAGGCAGCAATGTGTCTAGGATCGACCGTCTGAGTCTGACGCCATCAGGCATCTCCAGGAGTAGATTTAGAGGCAGAGAGAGGAGGGAAGCAGAAGACGTGTAACGTGTACACAGGCAGGTGTCACGATGCACTCCGATACGCTCTCTCAATAAGCTATAACACATTTGTGGAGTATCTCATTGGTATGGTCCAATAACTTTTATCGTTTGTTTGTTTATCACAACTTTCTCCATGCCTCTTAATCATCACTGGCATCTATGTGTAGCTTCTCACCTAGAGGGTATTCCACAAAGCACACTAATAAAATTGGGTCTTATTTGGCCTCACTTGACTTAACGTAATAGTTGAATCCAGACTCCAGCAACAAAATCCAGGTGTCACTTACTCAAGCAAATTCAAGCCAGAATTTCGAAACCGAGGTTTATGCATGTGCTCATGAGATCTAAGAAGCTCGGGCAGTCGACTGAGGCATCCAATCAGAGAATATATTTCTCTTCAGATATTTCTCATAATTTTGTCACAGGAGTTTAAGGAATGTCCTCGATCAAAAAAGGCAATAGTAATAGGCAATAATATAGCAAGGAGAAGATGCCGTCTGGAAAAAACAGACAACATGCAACATCAATTAAGGTTACTACACGTATTGACAAACAAAAAGCATCCAGATACACTCAATTACAGAAAAAAATGCTCAAACAATGGAGTTGTTGGAAACAAATGAAACTGTATGAATATAAGTGATTACAATATCAGAGAGAAACTGTACAATTGAATGGAGGCTCCAGTACCCTGTTGGGCCACCTCTAGTCTGGGTACAAGATGAGATGCTGTCGGGAATTGGAGGCATACAGGTTCCGTATGGTATCCTGAAGCACATTTGCCCACAGATTTTACAGCCTATAGATACTGCACACTCGTAGATTGAAATCCAAGAACATCTCAAAAATGCTTGATTAATGATCAATCTGGCAACCGGGCAGGTCAAGGAAGGTTTGTCATCTGGCAAAGGCATTCCTGGGAAACCCTTGCTGTTTGTGGACGAGCATAATCTTGCTGAAAAATGCCAGCTGGAAGCCCTGCCATGAGAAGCAACACATGGCAGCAGGATGTCCTGTACATATCGCTGAGCTGTTAGTGTCCCTTGTATCAGTATTAGGGGTGACCACTGGCTAGCCAGATCATTACACCAGAAGTTGGGGCAGTGTTGTTGCTCCACAACGAAGGCAGGGTTGATGAGGTCTCCGTACTCGAACCCAACCGTTGTCGGATCCCGAACAGAACCTGGATTCGTCGGTAAAGACGATACAGTTCCACTCGATAGCAGTCCAGGTTTCTCATTCATGACACAAATGAAGGAAACAGTCCGACATTTCTCTCTGGGTGCAATATGTTTTGTCAATGAGTGTATGTAAATGGTAGTAGATATGTAGAGATAAAGCATACAGCAGGAGTGTGCTGTACATGGTATATAGCAGTCACGTCCACCACAGATATATTGTCTAGTACTAAGGGTGGCCTGGTTGGCCCTAATAAAACCATGCTCTGTGCCTCATAACTTTCCAGACATGAGTTGGAATGAATGGAAGTGCCCCATAAGATTAAGTGATGACAAGCATCATAACGTTTCTCTCTGAACTTCCACTGGATGTCCGAATGGCTGAATCTCTAACTGTCTTCACACATCGACTAAAGATCCACCTTTTCACTCGGCACTTAAGTGAATCCTCAACGTGCAGTTACATATATCCTAAAAATGAAGAAAAAAAAATGACCTAAATAAAACTCTACCAGGATTTAGTTGGATTGCATTCATGTGCTGTTGCTTATTTGTACTAGTATGAGGTAATGTCTACTAAGCAGAATACAAAACACTTCTGTCATTCTGGATAAGGACATCTGCTAAATGCTGTAAATGTTCTTGTCAGAGTTTTTAGCTAAGACTAGTAGATTCACATTTAGTCATTTACACACCCTTATCCAGAGCGACTTAAACCTGATACACTCTTACAGTCCAAGCAATTGTGTGTTAAGGGCCATGGACCCCACAGTGGAAGCTTGGCAGAGGTTGGATTTGGACCCTGGTTCAAAATCCACTAAGCCACCACAGTTTTGAATATTCACCACTTTGTTTTAATATTAACATTGCTTAGATTTCAGTGTAAGCACTTTACAAAGACAAGAAAAAAACCTTGCTGGAAATTGGTGCGACTTGAGGTGAAAAAGGTTGCAAACTCCTGCTTTAAACCATCATGTTTAAATCATCATGTCAAGGCTGCCAGAAAGGTCTTTTTCCACATACTGAACATGCACATTTGTTAAACATCAATATGTTCACAATGATTGTTAGGTCAAAGTACATAGGCTTGCTTGTGCAGATTTAAAGGACTTGTATATAGACGTTAAACTGTCAGCTGTTTATATTGGATGTCTCTGATTTGGACTCATTTGAAACACTCGTTTAATCCAACATTAGCAGTGGACACAGCTTCTGGCACAGAACGTTGTCAAATCACCCATCGTGTATTGTTTTCCATGCCAAACATATTCCACTCAGACCTCGAGTATCTACAGCGCAGTCCACGTTCTTCTATTATTTTATTCCAGATTGCATCAATTCCCAAGCCAGGTAATCAAAGCTTGTGGAAGCCGAGTTCCCTTCTGCAGAGGTCAGTTCCAAGTTAAATCTAAAACACCTGATTTTTCTAAACATGATTAGGTGGAAAAGGTGCGTTACATAAAGCTGGTCTCAAGCTCTGTGGGGAAATAGATTCTCAAGGAAATGGATTCTCAGTGCTAGCTTAATTAGTGAGAGTGAATGAGGGCATGTGTGTATATGCCCCCGCGATGGATTGGCACCTGGTCTAGAGTCGTTTTCTGCCTTGCACCTAGTGCTACCACTTAGGCCCCAGGTCCAGAATACCGTCAATTGGATTAAGTGGGTATGAAAGTGAATAAATGAATGAACTGGATTTGACTACTATTTATTTCAAACCAGATGAACCACAGAACAAAAAATAGCCAAGCTAATTTATCAAAAGGGTCCAAGTTTTTCAAAAGAAACCGCCTTGCCCATTTTGCTGGTTTGCTTTATCAGCCCTTGTGGTTCAATGGTAAGCCACAAGGTGCGGAACCTGCGATGGATAAGCAAAGGCAGAACGAGCTGCTATGCTACTTTAACACTATGGTGGCTGACTTTTCTTGATTCTGAGGACTCATCCTTCCAAAACAAGTCAAGTCAGACTCACTTATATAGCACGTTTTACAATGGAGCATTGTCTCAAGGCTGCTTTACAGTTTTAGCTCATCTTCCAATTTATAATGCCAATCCCAAATTGAGCAAGTCTAGGGCAACATTGGCAAGGAAAAACTCCCTGAACATTACAAATTACAGCAATAGAAGCGAAAACAACAGGGGACTATTAGCAAACAGTCTGTGGATGTGGGGGTCGATGTGACATTACCAAGACAATATATGGTTATGGAGGGGGTTGTATCTAAAGGTGAAAAATACAGGCTGGTGTCAAGACTCTGGACTACTCATTGGGCGGTTGCGAGTGCGAAGTCTGCGCCGAAAAGCTGAAACAGTTGCCAAAACCTCAACTTCTCAGCTCAGTTTTAAGGAAGGGCAGTGGATATGAGGCAACAGGGCACTTGGACAAAATGGGAGACCGCAGTTGAGAGAAAAGTGACCTGGGCTGAAATGTGGAAAGCTGAGCCTCACCGCATTAAGTTTCTCATCCAAGCAGTGTATGATGTGCTTCCGAGTCCATCTAATCTGTAAACATGGGGCGTAGCAGAAACACCAGCATGTCCATTGTGTCAGAAGAAAGGTACCCTGGAGCACATCCTGAGCTGCTGCAATATAGCACTGGGAGAAGGCTGATACAGGTGGAGGCATGACCAAGTCCTAAAGATGATTGCTGAAGCTATCAGCACTGGACCTGTGTGGGCAAAGCAGTTTCACCCCTCTAAGGAAATTATTGCCTTCCTCAGAGCTGGGGAGCAGGCAAGCCAGGCATGCTTATCTCTGCTAGAGACTGGCAACTGTTGGTGGACCTCGAATGGCAGCTGAAGTTTCCCAGCCATATTGCAGTCGCCTTCCTTCCACCGGACATTGTCCTTTTGTCTGAGTCAACCAAGCGAGTCATGCTGACAGGTCCATGGGAAGAACGCTTAGAAGAAGCATTTGAGAAGAATGGTTGTGGCTCAAGAGAGGAGAACCATGGAGTCGTGGTAGCTAGCCAGCCATCTAGACACAAGCAGGGGTCTGATCGACCCTGGCTAGGTCACCTGGAGGAGGGTGTATGATGTTAAAAAACCCGAAACACCCAATAACTCCAGGAACATCACTGATGATGTGTCCTTAGGCTTCAGCAGATGTATTTACAAAGCTGTGAATAAGTTGTCTGCTAAATCCTGTCTCACATTAGTTATACAACATTAATTTGTTTTACTGGCTGCATGTCAAAACACTAATTACCTACCAAAGCCAGTCTCTTCTTATTATGTTCTGTTTTAACCACACAATCAATTTTCGTAATAATGTTGGCCCGTATGGTGTGTCTGTACTTGTCTTTACTTTGCTGTGACTCATTAAGAGATGCATTTGTCTCTGCTCTTTATCGAACACCTGCAAACAGTCTTAAATTTCAGTTATTCCATATGAGCTCTGATCTTGCCTTGGCTATGAAGCAAAGCATAGCATATACAACGCAAATGTTTAAATACCATTTTCTCCAGCTTACTCGCACAGCATTTACACATTAACAGCACATTTTGTTTGGTATGCCAGTAAATCAGACACACTGAAAAGATCATCGGGTTCATCCTTCCATCCATCCATCCCAGACAAAAGTACGCCAGAGGCAGGATGTGAGCACAA
>JAJAGP010006175.1:0-24294 GCA_025084515.1 Ancistrus triradiatus | reverse complement strand
TTTCTAAAAAAAGTTTAAAATATCCAATAAATTTCGTTCCACTTCATGATTGTGTCCCAGTTGTTGTTGATTCTTCACAAAAAATTACAATTTCATATCTTTATGTTTGAAGCCTGAAATGTGGCAAAAGGTTGAAAAGTTCAAGGAGGCCGCATACTTTTGCAAGGCACTGTATGTTTATGTATATAAATGGCAAGGACCACACCTTCCACCAAGGTACATTCTCTAAAATGCCATCCCAGTATGGCATTATATAAGGAATCATAACAATATCTTTCTGGAGTTAAGCTCTAATTTTCTGGTTATTTTGTTGCTGCTCAGGAGAAAAGCGGTCCAACATACAAAAGTACACTAGTGTTTGCATTCCTCTATTGAGAAACGCCAGTCATGGAAATCATTCACGTGTTGCATATTTTTCAGATGGAAAACGGTGACTCTACTGGCCAAGAGCACTTCCGTTGTGAGAAGTAAATGCAGCCTTTTTGTAAATATTTTTTGTTTTGGTTAATGCTGTTGTATCCACTTAAATGTATTTGTGTTCTCGACTTTTGTTTGCCTCCTAAATGTTGTTGTGTTTCACCAAATACAGCATTTTTGGAAATGTTGTTCTGTTATGCCTTGTTCTCGGAGACCTGTCACAGAGTGACATGTCACAGAAGAATGCTGAGTTGCATCCCAAGAAGAACATAACTACTGTGAAGCATGGTGGTGGAAACATAATGATTTGGGGCTGTTTTCTACAAAGGGGACAGGACGACTATATACAGTATGTATATGAGTAGTTTGCAGAATGATTAACTTAGACTGAGCCCCACCTTCAGGCTTGTCGTATTGTGCTCAAGCCAAGAGAATCAGGTCAGGTTCCAGCTCTACTAATTATAGATTTATCACTCTAGCACATTCTTGCAAGTTTACATTCTTTCATTAGGCCTCTCATGCTCAAAGACAAAACCGTGGCATGAATACCATTTTAGGAAAACCACCATCAGCTTTGTGATTGGGTGATGGTGTTCATCTAACTACCTTGTAATCTTTTCATGTAAATAATCTAAGGTCTAAGCTCTCAAAAGTGAAGTATGGCATGCCACAGGGGTCAGTGCTTGGCCCGCTTTTATTCTTTCTGTACATGCTGCCACTAGGCTCAGTTATTCGTAAACATGGCATTAGTTTCCACTGCTATGCAGATGATACACAGCTGTACATATCAGCCAAACCAAATGACAGTCTTACAGTCAACAAAAAAAAGCGCAAAAGCGCAAAATGGGTGGAAAATAAAGTAAACACGGAAGTAAGCAAAATAACGCTACCTTAACAGTGAGGAGGGCAAGGATGACACGGATGGGTGAGGCGCTTAGGGACGTGACAAACGGGTAAGGCGCGTAGGGACGCGGTAAGCGACGAGGCGCGTAGGGGCGTAGGGACGCGGTAAGCGGCGAGGCGCGTAGGGACGCGGTAAGCGGCGAGGCGCGTAGGGACGCGATGGGCATAGAGCACCAATAATCCGCGATTTGAGTCTCTGCTGAACGCTCCGTTATAGGAAGCCCCACAGCTGAACGCGATCATCAGAGTGATCGCGGTGGGGCTTCCTGATTGGTCCGTGCAACGGCTGAGGTGGTGCGCGCTGCCGTGGCGTGTGACAAGTGGGACCCAAGGCTGTGAGAGACAGGTTGGCTACATCTATCCTAAATCTAGATGGCTGTCCAGTATTGCCCAGTCCGTCTGTAAAAAACTTAGGGGTCACATTTGATTCATATCTCTCCTTTGATGCGCACGTTAGCAACATCACAAATTGCGGAGAAACTGGCTCATGCGTTTATAACTTCAAGGTTGGATTACTGTAATGCCTTACATACTGGATGCTCTAGTAAATCTATAAATAAACTACAATTAGTTCAGAATGCAGCTGCCCGAGTGCTAATTCGAACTAGAAAATTTGATCTTATCACTCTTGTTGTATCGTCACTGCACTGGTTACCAGTTAAATTCCCCATTGATTACAAAATACTTCTTCTAAAGTCTCTTCTTCATGGCCTGGCCCCACATTATCTGAGTGAACTCTTAGAGTTTTGCAATCCAGCTCGACTACTTTGTTTGCATGGTGCAGGACTTCTTTTAGTTCCTAGAATTAAAAAAGTCACAGCAGGGGGAAAGGCTTTCTCATACATAGCCCCCCAACTATTGAATAAACTTCCTGCTTTCCTTCGAGACTCAGACACTTTCCAAATTTTTAAGTCTAGGCTAAAGACTTACTTATTTACGCAAGCTTTTGATTAGATTTAGACGGGATACATGGCTTGGGTCACCGGGGGCCGGAGTCTGGAGTCATGTATGTCATGCCTGCCTTGTCCGTTAGCCGGGAGTGTCTGGTGGGCGGTCTGGCTGAACTGGACTTCGGTCCTCGTGATCTTGACTTGTGCATCCTTGCCTTAGAATAAGAGCAGAGCTGGGGGTTCATAGTCAAAGAGTCTTATGGTGATCAGAGACGTTGGGCTGCTGTCTTCTGCCACTCGTGGGGTTGCCAGTGTCTCATGTGATCCCTCTTGGCTGTGTTTCCTACCAGTTCTCCTCTTTCTAGCTATGCTGCTATAGCTAATGCTGCCGGGGTCTCATGCTACACTTGGCATCAGTGATTGACATGGCATCAGTGATTGTTAATAAACACTGTGCTCTTAATCAATAACTAATTACATTTTCTGTTTTCTCTCCGAGCTGTGTTCCGGTACCAGTTCCAGCCCCACATATGATGTTCATCCACTTCAGCTTCACTCAAGCTGCTTCTGTCACCAGCTCCAGCCCCATCATACCCGGGCCACCAGAGGGCAGTAATTCTCTCCCTCCTCCGGTTGGCTGGGACGAAGTTCTGCCAAAGATTTTCCTGCTTAGACTCAGGATCCTGGAGTGACTGTGTATGGGACCACTTAATGCTGATGTGCATATTTTACATTTTATTTGAACTATGACTCCAAGACTTATTAGTTTAGATAAATTAGTTTCATTCTTAGAATTATCATCTACACCGCCCAAGGAGGTGGGGTCCCTGTGAGTCTTGGACCTCCCAAGGTTTCTTCCACATAACACTTAGGGAGTTTTTCCTTGCCACTGTCACCCTAGGCTTGCTCGATTTAGGATTGGATGTAGATATTAGGAGATAATCTAAAATTGTTAAGTTGCTTTGAGACAATGCTCCATTGTAAAAAGCTCTATATAAATAAATCTGACTTGGCTTGACTTGACTCAATTGAGTATTGTGACTGTTAAGAGGGTTTAACTTCAAATGTCACAGAGGAATGAATGTGAATTGGAAGAAACCAATATAAACTATTGGTTGATATTTTGTAGTAATGTAATGTAGTTAGATATGTTCAAATGTAGAGCTTCAAATTTGACCCCTATTACTTATTTTGCCCAACTACAAGCTTGTGATGAAGCTTAATGATACTCAATTTGACACTTTAGGGTTGATCTTTGGTTCTTTTATATGTACATACATACAAGATACAGTGAAGATTGCATCACACTTTCACAAATTATCACTGTCTAATGTACAGTAAAGCAGCATAATGAGGTGACTCCTTTGTGGATACACCCAATGTCTTCCTGAAGAACCAGTTTAGAATTCATTAGATGAGTGGTTATACTAAAAATGACAAAGGTACGTAATTCCGAAATTAAAAGAACATACCTTATACCTGCATGGGAATGGTTCATGTGTAGCCTTATTATCAATAAGATACATTCGTCTGAACTTACTCCACCCTATTCTCACCAATTATTTAACTTCAAATACTTTCCATTTAAAGGGACCAATGGATAAATTAGAAAGCAACCCTTGACAACTCACACAGCTTTTATTAGCATACACATCCTCATAAAACAAATATTATTATTATTATTATTATTATTATTATTATTATTATTATTATTATTATTAATAATAATAATAATAATATTTATTTAGCACTTTTTCAAACCAGGTTTTACAAAGTGCTTTACACTAGCAGACGTAAAAACAAATAAATACATATAAAATAGTTAAAAGCAAAAGAATATATAAAAGAACAATAAAAAAGGTTAGAAATGGAGCTCTTTGGTAGGTCGGAAAGAAGAGCATTACAATAATTCAGGCGTGATGATAAAAGTGTGTATAAGTTTCTCACCATCAGCCAGTGAGAGCATGTTACGAATATATGGATATATTTCTGAAATGGAAGAATGCAGTTTTACAAATGTTGCTAATATAGATCTTAAAGCTAAGATCACTGTCGAAAGTGACACTAAGGTTTTTGACCGTGATTCTAAAGAACAGGATTTTAACCATGTCAGTGCCTCTGCCTTCACCATTACCAATAACAATTATTTCAGTTTTATCCTTAGTTAGCTGTAGAAAATTGTGACACATCCATGGTAGAGCATCGAGAGGGCAGCTGGTGTTAATCAGATGTGAGATCACTTTTGTGAATGTTTCAAGACCAACTGGGGCAAAGGCTGACAAATTACTTACTGCCTTCTTGGGAGCCAAGTGTACCAGGGGCAGGAGGCCACTACTAACAATGCCTTCTCTAATGGAAGTATTTTTGTACCAAAGAAATCAGCAAATTCTTCACATTTTTCATGTGAGGTCTCTAATGTGGACTGAGAGGAACAGTTAACCAGTTTGTCTATTGTAAGAAAAAGGAATTTAGGATAATATTTATTATTGTTGATAAGGCTAGAGAAATTCTCTGACCTTGCAGTCCTAAGTTGGCTGTTGAGCTGTTTAAGGTAATTTTTGTATATATCATAATGAATAGTGAGTTTAGTCTGTCTCCATTTTCTTTCAGCATGTCTGAATTCTCTCTTTAACTTAATTATGGTGTTTGAATTTTTCCATGGGGCTTTATTAATGCATGGCACATATTTAGTTTGTGGTGCCAGAATGTTAATGCAATTGCTAATTCTGGTGGTGAAATTTCCAATTAAGCTATCACAGTCAGCCTCAGTAACAGGGACGGTTAAGGAATAAATATCTGAGAAAGTAGTTTTAAAATCATCAGTAAAATAACGCTTGCTAATTACTTTCCTGCTTAACTTAAAGTTCATAAGCACAGTCATAGTGAAAAAGATACAGTGTTGATCAGATATTCCAACATCAAGGACAGCGGACACTCTGATGTCTAGCCCGTGAGATATGACCAAATCTAAAGTATGTCCATGTTTGTGAGTAGGGCTAGATACATGCTGACTCAGGTCAAAAGCATTTAATAACATAAAGTCAATAGTAATAAGAGCTGTGGGCTTGTTAAAGTGGATATTGAAGTCTCCAGTGATGAGCACATGGTCAAAATCTGTTAAAATCTTTGATGATAGCTCACCAAATTCTTCAAGAAAACCGGTGTGGAGTCTTGGGGGATGATAAATAACCAACATCAGAACAGACTGTGTACCCTTAAGATTAATGGCAAGATATTCAAATGTGGAGAATTCCCCAAAAGGTACTTGTTTGCAACATATCTTATGACAGTACAGACAGGCTAGACCCTCACCTTTCTTGTCAGCTCTAGGGACACTGAAAGAGCAGTAATTAGGTGGGGCTGCTTCATTAAGGACATGACTATCATTACTACCAACCCAGGTTTCTGTAAGAAAAATAATGTCTGTTATGTGGGGGTCTTACAGGAGCAGGCGAATGCAGGGTTCCAGCTCAGAACAGTTTATTACAAAGCCCAACTCAAAGCAAGGACACGGCTCCCGAAAAGTGGACAATCAACACAGAATAGCGGGAGGATAAAGGGTTAATACTGACAACAACAAGTACTAATGATAATAATAATAGAAATGAGGACTAGCTGACAGCCACTAGAGAGGGTAAGACAACATTACGACAAGGATAATAATAAAGACAGTGAGGGTCAAGAGTATGTAATAGCACCCTAGGAACTACACAATAAACCAGACCCACAAAACCGAGGGAAGGCTGACGGGCCACGAGAGCCACCCTAGCTAATGAAGGTAATCAAACAAGAAGCACGAGGGTAAGACATAACTGTACGGGTAGCCAGGATAACAGACAATGATGAAACTGAAAATGAAAATAATAATAATAATAATAATAATAATAATAATAATAATAATAACAACAACAATAATAATAACAACAACAACAACAAACAGAAACCGATAAATGCGACGACTGGCGAGAAATGCAAAGACAAGGTACCCAGAAATGAAACAGCAGCAACAATACCAATAACAAACTTCAATACCAAAAATAAATTGCTTTTTTTCAATTATGTAATATCGCTAAACTTAGAAATATCCTCTCTTTTAATGATGCAGAGAAACTTGTTCATGCGCTTATAACCTCAAGGTTGGATTACTGTAACGCCTTACTTACTGGATGCTCTCTGTGCTTTCTTACAAGATGGCGGCGCGTGCACAAGCAGAGGCTTCTCTCTCTCCCAAGGAAACAGGCTTTTCGTGTTTTTTGTCTCGTAAGTCGCGGTGTTTTTGTACGTCTTTGTCATGTGTTCACGTTTTGAAACGCACATACAGCTGGGAATTCCTGCTTGATGCCAGCAGAAGCTCACTTTTAGAGATTAACTCCGAACTCCAAAAGGAACTACGAGTCTGCGGCTTGCTTCGGACAGTGGCAACAACATCACCGACCCCCGCTGCTGCGCCTCGCACACAATGGAAGCGCCACAAGCGGAGCAAGAGGCTACAGAAGAGGGGTAAACGCGGTGGTGTTAGAGCTAGGCTAGCGGCTAGCCCACACAAGCCAGCCATCCCCACCATGATACTGGCCAACGTACGCTCCTTGGACAATAAACTGGACTATATCCGCTTACTACTGTCAACTCAGAAGACCGTGAAAGACTGTTGTGTTTATGTGTTCATGAAAACTTGGCTCAACAATAGCGTTCAGCTGGAGCGGCTAACATGCTACCGGGCGGACCGTGTTCCCACTGAAGGAGGTAAAACTCGCGGCGGCTGACTCTGTATTTACATTAATGACGCTTGGTGTCATAACGCTGCTGTGGTTTGTAAACATTGTTCACCGGTAGTGGAACTGATGGTCATGAAATGCCGACCGTTTTATCTACCAAGGGAATTCTCAGTTGTGCTGCTAGCTGCTGTCTATCTCCCTCCGAGTTCCACCAACATCAGGAGTGAAGCGCTGAATGAACTGTATCAGCACATCAGTGTGCTGCAGACAGCCCACCCGGATGCTTTTCTCATCCTGGCTGAGGATTTCAATCACGCGGACCCAAGGGCTGTGTTTTCTGGACTTTATAAGCATATAGACTTTCCAACACGTGGTAATAACACTCTAGACCAGGTCTTCACCACACGGAGAGGAGCTTACAAAGCCCTGCCCCTCCCCCACCTTGGCGCCTCTGATCACCTCACCATTATGCTAATGCTAGCTATCAGACCTCTGGTTAAAGTCACCAAACCAGTTCTAAGGCAGGTACGTGTGTGTCCGGATGGTTCCTCAGAGGCACTTCAGGACTGTTTTAGCACCACAGACTGGAATATGTTTAGGGTGGCTGCTACTCACAACAACTCTACAGACATTCAGGAATACAAAGAAACTGTCTGGGCTTACATCTCCAAGTGCATTGATGATGTTACTGTTCTCAAGACTTTCTCCACTCGTGCAAATCAGAAGCCATGGCTGACAGGAGAGGTTCACAAGCTGCTTAAGGCTAGAAATGCTGCCTTCACAGCTGGAGACGAGGCGGTCCTGAGGACAGCTAGGGCCAACCTGTCCCGGGGTATCAGGAAGGCTAAAAGGCAGCATTCCAAGAGGATAGCCCAACACTTCAGTGACAGCAGAGACACTCGGAGCCTGTGGCAGGGAATTCAGTCCATCACTGATTACAAACCCCCTCCACAGACCTGTGACAGCACCTCCTCTCTGCTGAACGACCTGAACGGGTTCTTTACTCGGTTTGAGGCACTCAACAGCTCACCTGCAGAGAAATCCCCCCCTCCTCCTGGAGACCAGGTGCTCTCACTGTCCCCGGACAAGGTGAAGAGAGCATTCAGTAAGATCAACGCTCGGAAAGCTCCTGGTCCAGACAACAAACCTGGTCGTGTGTTGAAGGACTGTGCTGGCGAACTAGCATAGGTATATTCAGACATCTATAACACCTCACTGAGTCAGGCTGTGGTCCCCACATGTTTCAAAGCCACCACCATAATCCCTGTCCCAAAAAAGTCATCACCTTCCTGTTTCAACGACTCCATCCTCATGAAGTGCTTCGAGCGGCTAGTCATGCAACACATCAGATCCTCCCTTCTCCCCCTCCCTGGACCCCTACCAGTTTGCATATCGGTCAAATCGCTCGACTGATGATGCTGTCTCCACTGCTCTCCACGCAGCCCTTACCCACCTGGATAAAAAAGACACCTACGTCAGAATGCTCTTCATTGACTTTAGTTCTGCTTTTAACACAATCATCCCTCAACAGCTCATTCACAAACTGGACAGACTGGGCCTGAACACGTCATTGTGCAACTGGCTGCTTGACTTCCTGACCGGCAGACCACAGGCAATACGAGTTGGCAGAAAGTCGTCCAGCACCATCACTCTCAACACTGGAGCACCCCAAGGTTGTGTGCTGGGTCCCCTTCTGTTCACTCTGCTAACCCATCATTGCTCTCCATCACACTCCTCCAACCTCTTCATTAAGTTTGCAGATGACACGACTGTGGTAGGCCTCATCAGCAACAACGATGAGGCACACTATAGGAGCGAGGTGAGCCAGCTAGCCTCTTGGTGCAAACATAACAATCTCTATCTGAACACAGAGAAGACCAAGGAGATTGTCGTGGACTTCAGGAGAACTCAAACACAGCATGCTCCTCTAACCATTAATGGGGCTGCTGTGGAGAGGGTGAGTAGCACCAAGTTCCTGGGTGTACACATCACAGAGGACCTCTCCTGGACCACCAACACGGCATCATTGGCCAAGAAGGCCCACCAGCGGCTCTACTTTCTTCGTAAGCTAAGAAGAGCAAGAGTCCCCTCCCCCATCATGACCACCTTCTACAGGGGGGCCATCGAGAGCAATCTGACTAGCTGTTTCACTGCGTGGTACGGAGCCTGCACAGCATCCTGCCGTATGACCCTCCAGCGTATCGTGAGAACAGCTGAGAAGATTATTGGCACCTCTCTCCCCTGCCTTCAGGATTTATACAACTCTCGCCTCACACAAAAAGCCCTCTGCTTGGCTGGGGATCCCAGCAAGCTTCTTCAGCTTACTGCCATCTGGGAGAAGATTTCGTAGTCTCAGGGCTAGGACCAGCAGACTGAGGGACAGCTCCATCCATCAGGCTGTTAGGAAGCTGAACTCTCTCCCTACTCTGCCCCACCTCCCCCTTCTGCTCTCCTGCACACACTAATAAAGAACTGCACACAGAACCGATAAAGAGCTGTTATGCACCAATCACTTTAACCAGCCTTCAACAACTGATAAAGGACTATTATGCACCAAATCACTTTAACCGGCCTTCAATAACTGATATAGAACTATTATGCACCAAACACTTTTAACCGGCTACAATAAACTGATAATAAACTGATGTGCATAATTCACATTTTATTCGACCATGACTCCATGACTTTAGTTTCGCTCTTAGATTTATCATCATACCCCGGCCACTTAATGTCGATGTGCATACTTCACATTCTATTCAAACTTTGACTCCATGACTTTAGTTCGCTCTTAGATTTATCATCTACGCCGCCCAAGGAGGTTGGGTCCCTTTTTGAGTCTTGGTCCCCCCAAGGTTTCTTCCTAGAACTAGGGAGTTTTTCCTTGCCACTGTCGCCCTAGGCTTGCTCAATTTGAGATTGGACGTAGTTATTAGGAGATAATCTAAACCTGTAAAGTTGCTTTGAGACAATGCTCCATTGTAAAAAGCGCTATATAAATAAATCTGACTTGACTTGACTTAGAACTATTATGCACCAAATCACTTTTAACCAGCCTTCAAGCTGAATACTACCTCTTTTAGTTTGCACTCTTTTTATTTGCACTACTGTTCATGCTAGTCCTGATTGCACTGGTACTTTCTCTCCCACCTTTCATGCAGCACCAACTGTAACATGACCACTGTGTTACACATCATGTCTGCCCATTTTGTTCATGGTCTCTGTAGTGTCTTTTCTGTTGAATGTTAATTGTCATATATTATATTCTTAGTTTAGTTCACTTAGTTTGTTTAACCATCATTTAATATTTATTGTTTTGTGTAACTTGGGTAAGAAAAAAGTAACGTAATTTCGATTCTCTGTGGTCCCTTGGATATATGCAGAATTGACAATAAAACTACTTGACTTGACTTGACTTGACCAAATCTATAAATAAACTTCAGTTAGTTTCAGAATGCAGCTGCCCGAGTGCACTAACTCGAACTAGAAAATTTGATCATATCACTCCTGTTCTATCATCACTACACTGGTTACCAGTCAAATTCCGCATTGATTATAAAATAACTTCTTATAACTTATAAAGCTCTACATGGCCTGGCCCCACATTATCTGAGTGAACTCTTAGAGTTTTAGAATCCAACTCGTTTACTTCGTTCGCAGGGTGCAGGACTTCTTTTAGTTCCTAGAATTAAAAAAGTCACAGCAGGGGGAAAGGCTTTCTCATACATGGCCCCCCAACTATGGAATAAACTTCCCTACTTTCGTTCGAGACTAGACACTCTCCAAAGTTTTAAGTATAGGCTAAAGACATACCTATTTGCGAAGGCTTTTGACTAGATTTAAACCAGGATGCATGGCTTGGGTCACTGGGGCCGGAGTCTGGAGTCATGTCTGGCCTGTCTGCCTTGTCCGTTAGCGGGGAGTGTCGAGTGGGCGGTCTGGCTGAATTTGGCTTCAGTCCTCTTGATCTTGACTCATGCATCCTTACTTTAGACTAAGGGCAGAGCTGGGGGTTCATAGTCAAAGAGTCTTATGGTGATCTGAGACGTTGGGTTGCTGTCTTCTGCCTCCCGTGGGGTTGCCAATGTCTCATGTGATCCCTCTTGGCTGTGTTACCTACCAGTTCTCCTCTTTCTAGCTATGCTGCTATAGCTAATGCTGCCGGGGTCTCATGCTACACAAGGCATCAGTGGTTGTTAATAGACACTGTGCTCCTAATCAATAACTAATTACATTTTCTGTTATTTCTCCGAGCTGTGTTTCGGTACCAGTTCCAGCCCCACACATGATGTTCATTTGCTGCAGCTGCTTCCGTCATCAGCTCCAGCCCCACCATACCCGGGCCACTTAATACCGATGTGCATACTTCACATTTTATTCGAACTATGACTCCATGACTTTAGTTTTGTTCTTAGATTTATCATCTATGCCACCCTTTTTGAGTCTTGGTCCTCCCAAGGTTTCTTCCTATAATACTCAGGGAGTTTTTCCTTTCCACTGTCGCCCTAGGCTTGCTCAATTTGGGATTGGACGTAGTTATTAGGAGATAATCTAAACTTGTAAAGTTGCTTTGAGACAATGCTCCATTGTAAAAAGCGCTATATAAATAGATCTGACTTGACTTGACTAAACAATACTGATTATAATAGTAATAATAACAACAATAATGATAATAGGAATAGCAACCACAACCAGTACGGGAATACTACCCAGGACTAAGGGAAAAACGATCAGCGTAGAACGAAACCATGACAACCAAGAAATACACAGCTGAACGAAGGAGAAAGGAGACCAACCCTGGCTAGGGGAAGCTACGAGGAGCTATACGAAGCTGTGAGGGGCTAAGGATAGCTAAGGCCGGCTCTGGGAAGCTAAGGGAAGCTATGGCCGGCTAAGAGGAGCTAAGGGTAGCTAAGGCCAGCTGTGAAAGCTAAGGAAAGCTATGGCCGGCTATGAGGAGCTAAGGGTAGCGAAGGCCAGCTGTGGAAGCTAAGGAAAGCTATAGCCGGCTATGAGGAGCTAAGGGTAGCTAAGGCCAATTGTGGAAGCTAAGGAAAGCTATGGCCGGCTTTGAGGAGCTCAGAACAATGAACAAACGTAATGACAACAAACAGCTGAAAGAAGAACTTATAATGACAACATAAAGGGAGCTATGAGCTATTTACATCAGTAGATGGTGTTTTTTTGCTCGTAGTGTTTATCATTTCTAATTAACATAGGCTTAACTAAATTGAATATATTAGAACATTTCCTGCTTTTGTCAGCTTTGTATAGCCATGCCACCGGTTGCTACACAAGACCGGATATTACGCTGAGAAGCAGCATGGATCCCAGTATATCAGGACTGAGCGTTCCATTTCACTGGCTGCAGTGGAGGGATTTCTTGTTCTCCACTGAACTGTGGTGAATGAAGTTGCTCCCTGTCGGCTGATGCCAGTAGTGATGGGGGAAGTGGAAATGAACCTTTACTACATATACTCTTCACCACAGACAAATGCCCCTCATGTCATGACATGCCATTATTTTACAGCAGCATTGACCATTTACAATGAAAAAAGCATTTAAAAAAAAGTCATTTTTCAAGCGGATAATTATAATACACATTTTGGTTTCATGCCCACATACATAACTCATCATTATGCGACACGGTTTGTGTGTTGACTATGGTAAACTCAATTCTTAGGTCATGACACTACTTGTTTTAGAGCTGCACCAGTGTGTTTTCAAAAGCAGATAAAAAGCAGATAAATCACATTCTCACCAGCATGGGTGTAACGTTCAGCAATAGAAATTATTGGCGTCACGTTCCACATAATAAGGTAATTTGAGGGCAATTAGCATATGATGAAAAAGAGACTGCGTCATGGGTGTGGGTGTTATGATAATTGCATTCACAAAAGCATTTCTGAGCCATGCAGAGCTATGAATTAGGCTTCAACTAAAGCACACTGTGTAGGTGGAGTGGTTGCGCTGTCCATTATGTACTCTGAGAGTGCAATGTACCCTTCAGCAACTGCTGCACTCGATGAGTTGTGATGAAATGGATTCAGAGGGTGATCATGTCAGTCCTGCTCTATTAACACTACACTGGTTAGCAGTTAGATTCCACAATGAGTACAAAATACTTCTTATAACTTATAAAGCTCTACATGGCCTGGCCCCACAGTATCTGAGTGAACTCTTAGTTTTACAATCCAGCTCGTCTACTTTGTCCAAAGGTGCAGGACTTTTTTTAGTTCCTGGAATTAAAACAGTCAGAGTAAGGAAAAAGCTTTTTCATTTCTCATTTCTCTGTCCAACCCCCAGAATACACTTTATATTACATTACAGTAGCTTAAAAATTCTACTTGACAATGGTAATGTCCTGTCAACGTCCATTCCAGTCAATTACCTGTTTCAAATAATGTAATGTGTCCATTAAACAGCGAATACCTATGTTATTTATTTATTATATTATTCTCTGTTTATTGCATTTATTATCTATTTCTCTGTATTTGAGGTATTACTATAGATGTTCTAGGTAACTTGGCTTAATTTCTTAAAGATATCATTGAGGTTGGGTCCCTTTTTGAGTCTTGGTCGTCCCAAGCCATCTTCCTTATAACTTTTAGGGAGTTTTTCTTTGCCACTGTCATCCTAGGGTTGGTCAGGTAGGCCTCTGTGCTCATCAACCTTTTAAGTAGATCCAGTGTTCAGGTTAACAACATTGTGATTGAGCTATCTGAGCCATCAGCAATTACAAGTAATCTATCCTAACACAATGACTTATATATCAGGAAATATATCAGGAAATGGTACTGATATTTTCAGAATTCGAAAGATACCATTCTGTCCTGAAAAGCAGCTTTTTCCTCCATTATCTATAAAACTCCTATTTTGTGTTGAGCAGTGCCTATACATTTAGTCACTTGGTTACATAGTTCCACTGGGATGGGACTATCTGAAACATTGCTGTCACTGATTTGCCCAACCTCTTTAATTTTGAATTTCACCCCTGCCATGAAGCTCCTGGTGCCCAGTTTTTGTGTGATGTTAATTTTCCAGAGGAGGTATGGATCTCTGCATTTGCTGTGTGCAGCAGAGTTAGTATCTTTTATGCACTCTACCCCTCTCTCAGCACTGGGTGACATGCTCTGTAACTTTACGTGGTCTGACACTTCGTGGCTGAGTTGCCGATGTTCCAAAACATTTCCACTTTTCATTAATGCCACTCCCAGCTGATGATGAGACATCTTGGAGGGAAGAAATTTCACCAGCTGACTTGTTGTAACAGTGCCACCCCAATACAGTAACTCACTCGAAATCAGTCAGCTCTTTAGAACCATTCATTCTTTCACTAATGTTTATAAATGCAGACGGCATGGCCTTTAGGTGCTTGATTTTATACACCTCCAGCAAAAAGACTGAATGAAACACCTAAAATCACTCATTAAGAAGTGTTCTAATACTTTTGTCAATAGAGTGTATTAACTTGGCTGGAATGACAAGTTATTTACTTCGCTTGTCAGTTTGTCATCACGACTGCACTGTTAATTGAGCTTAAAGGTCTTTCAGAACATCTTTTTATTATGATGCAGCTACGTTCCTGTTTATTTTATGACATTGATCAGGAGTGAATCAAAAGAAACAAAAGCCATCCCAGTGTTTATAGACTGCCTGGCCAAAAAACAGATGACACAATATTCCATCGAACCGCCTTTAGCTTTGATGGCGGCACGCATTTGCTGTGGCATCGTTTTCACAAGCTTCTGCAATATCACAACATTCATTTCTGTCCAGAGTTGCATTCATTTTTCCCCAAGATCTTGTACTGATGATGGGAGATTTGTACCCCTGCAAAGCCTTCTCCAGCACATCCAATTCTCAATGGTGTTCAGGACTCTGTGGTGGCCAATCCATGTGTGAAAATGATTTCTCATGCTCCCTGAATCACTCTTTCACAATCTGACCCCTCTGAATCAGATGAACGTGACTTGGCGCCGACAGGAGTGGCAGCCTTTCCAAGTCAAGTCAAGTCAGATTTATTTATATAGCGCTTTTTACAATGGAGCATTGTCACAAAGCAACTTTACAAGTTTAGATTATCTCCTAATAACTACGTCCAATCCCAAAAGCCTAGGGCGACAGTGGCAAGGAAAAACTCCCTAGTTCTAGGAAGAAACCTTGGATGACGCAAGACTCAAAAAGGGACCCCCCCCCAACCCCTTGGGCGGCGTCGATTATAAATCTAAGAGCGAAACTCAAGTCATGATTCATGGTCGCATAAAAATGTGAATTATGCACATCGACATTAAGTGGCCCGGGTATGTGGGGCCTGGAGCTGGGAAAATGACGTAAGCAGCTTTAGTGGGAGCTCCATCAGATGAACATCAGTGTGGGGGCGGACTGCCGGAACACGCTCGGATAGAAAACCGAATGTAATTAGGTATTGATTAAGAGCACATTTTTTATTAATTACAATCCACTGATGCCATTCAATCACTGATGCCAAGTGTACATGAGACCCCAGCAACATAGCTAAGAGCATACTAGAAAGCTAGGAAGAGGAAACTGCTAGGAAACCCGCCAAGAGGGATCCACAGATGAGACATTGGCAACCTCACGAGCGGCAGAAGACGCAACCCAACGTCTCTGATCACCATAAGACTCTTTGACTATGAACCCCCAGCCTCTGCCCTTATTCTAAGGCAAAGATGCCTGAGTCAAGATCACAAGCACCGAGCCCAGTTTCAGCCGACCGCCCACTAGACCCCTGGCTAGCGGACAAGGCAGGCAGGCCAAACATGACTCCAGACTCCGGCCCCAGTGACCCAAGCCATGCATCCTGGTCTAAATCTAGTGAAAAGCCGGTGTAAATAGGTATGTCTTTAGCCTAGACTTAAAAATTTGGAGAGTGTCTGAGTCTCGAACTAAAGTGGGAAGTTTATTCCAGAGTTGGGGGGCCATGTATGAGAAAGCCTTTCTCCCGGCTGTGACTTTTTTAATTCTAGGAACTAAAAGAAGTCCTGTACCCTGCGAACGAAGTAGACGAGTTGGATTGTAAAACTCTAAGAGTTCACTCAGATAATGTGGGGCCAGGCCATGTAGAGCTTTATAAGTTATAAGAAGTATTTTGTAATCAATGCGGAATTTGACTGGTAACCAGTGTGGATGATAGAACAGTAGTGATATGATCAAATTTCTAGTTCGAGTTGTCACTCCCGGGCAGCCTGCTTTTGAACTAACTGAGTTTTTTATAGATTTACCTAGAGCATTCCAGTAAGAAAAGGCGTTACAGTAATCCTCCCCAACCTTGAGGTTATAAATCATGAACAAGTTTTTTCTTGCATCATTAAAAGAGAGGATATTTCTAAGTTTTAGCGATATTTACGTAATTGACAGAAGAATTTGAGTGATGCTGCTATGGTGCGCAGCAAGGAGAGATTCTGCATCAAATGTGACCCCTAGTTTTTTTACATACGACTGTGCAATACTGCACCAGCCATCTAGATTTAGGAGAATTGTAGCTAACTGTCTCTCACAGCCCGTTGGGTCTGGTGGTCCCACTTCTTCTACTTCGTTCTCATTTTCATTACTTCTCTCCTCCCTTTTCCCCCCCCCTTCTTTTCCGTTCCCCTTGTCCCCTCGTTTCCTTTTTGGTCGTCTGTTACGCTGCCCTCCTCCCCCGGGGTTAGGTGGATTTCCTTTCTCATTCTACGCCTCACCCGTCCTTCCTTTCCGTCCTCTGGAGGTACGTTGTATTTACTACGCTCGTCTAAACGGTAATCGGTTCGTACCCCCTGCTGCATGGCCTTGGGTCAGCTGGGGCCGGAGTCTGGAGTCATGTCTGGTCTGCCTGCCCTTGTCCGCTATCCGGGAGTGTCGAGTGGTGGCGGTCCTGGCTGAACTGGCTTTCGGTCCTCGTGATCTTGACTCATGCATCCTTGCCTTAGAATAGTGGAAGAGCCTGTGGGGTTTCCAATGTCCTCATTTGATCCCTCTTGGCTGTGTTCCTACCAGTCTCCTCTTTCTAGCTATGCTCTATAGCTCTGGCTGCCGTGGTCTCTGCTACACTTTGGCACTCAGTGGTTGAGACATGGCATCATGATTGTTAATAAACACTGTGGCTCTTAATCACTAACTATTACATTTCTGTTTTTCTCTCCGAGCTGTGTTCCGGCAGTTCCGGCCCCACCCATGATGTTCGATCTGATGGAGCTCCACTCAGTTGCTTCCTGGGTCATCAGCTCCAGCCCCGATCAATCCCGTCCACTTTATGGTGGCGCGGGGTGCATAAATTCAACATGTTTTGTTCGAGGGGCCGAGTGGAGTCCATGACTTTAGTGTTCGCTGTGTAGATTGTATCAATCAAGGGTACGGCGCCGGACCACTGTAGGTAGGGGTGGTCGCTAAATGAAGTGACTGGTCACGAGGGGTTTGAGTAGTGCGAAGACTTTGACTCCAAACAATACTGTAAAATGGGGGTGTCACAAATCTGATAGATTTAATCATCAATAGCCGGTGGGGCCGTCTGGGGGGAGATGGAAGGAATGTCTATGTGAAGACATTCAGAAAATTCGTATTCGAACTTTGCGCTAACGCCAGGGGTGGGAGCTTTACGGGTTACAGCTCATTAAGATATTAATCATCGTACGGGCACCCCCAAGGAAAGGGTATTGCTGGTTTCCCTTTTTAGATAAACTTAAAAATAATCCTCAACCAACAAAGTTTTCATTCCAAGAAACTATGGAAGGTTATTTTCCTTGCCACTGGTGAAAAATATCGGGCGGGCCTAGGCGTATGCTCAATGTTGGGGTACTAGGGGGACGATAGTGGGGTTAGGTTCGGGAAAGAATAGGAGGGGGGGTGCGGTAAACGTGGGTGTAAAGTGTGTGCTAAAAGTGATAGGGCGGGAAAGGGGCCACAATGGCGGGGATAAAAAATAAAAAGGACGGAGCAGGGGATATAATTAAGAGAGCTGCTAATATACAATTGCATCACGAGATACAAATAGAACCAGGTGTGAGCGTTTGGACAGTAATGCTTTGGATCGTGGTGAGGAGGTACAAGAGAGGGAGGTAAAAATCTAAATCTAGTAGACAGTTTGTCGGTGTGCTACAGACTATGAGTGCAATACATGGTCTTTGCAAAACAGCTATCAGTGCTTCAATCTGGAGGTTGCTGAACATTTGGTGAATGTGATGAGCATTGAGTTTTTATTCCTAATGTTTTTCTATCTTATCCTGAAAGAAAGTCATTAATCATTCCTGTTAAAATTTAACACAGAATGGGGAGTCACTTTCTGTGGGTGTTTTTTGTTAATTTGGAGACTGTATTTAAAGATAACATTCTTGGATCAAAATTCTATTTTTTCTATGATTGAAGAGAAGTATCAGCTTTAGCTTTAGTTAGGGCATGCTTGTAACTCTCCCTGCTGTCCCTCCAGCACTCGTAAACACCTCCAATTTACTATGTCTCCACTTGCGCTCTAGATGCCGTGTTCTTTGCTTTAAGGTACGGGTGTGGTCATTATACCATGGTGCTAGCCTTTTTCCCCTAATGCGTTTGACCCTAGCAGGAGCAGTCGTGTCCAGGGTTGAGCGAAGCACACATTCTAATAGGTCACTTACACACTTAAGGTGATTGATCCGTAGGTGTATTAAATTTCAAGTCTGGTAGGTTTTTAATAAACGCAGCTGGAGTAGCAGATGTGATAGTGCGCTTGGTGTGATAACGAGGCATAAGGATTTTATTTATTAGAGATAGCTCAAATACTAAAAGACAGTGATCTGAAATCGAATCACTTTGCGGAAAACATCAAGGATGTCTATATTGACACCAAATGTTAATATTAGATCTAAAGTATGATTACTGCGGTGGGTTGGCCCCATCACATTCTGAGTGATACCCATGGATTCTAAGATGGACTCGAAAGCAATTTTAAGTGGATCCTGCTCAAAGTGAATACTGAAATCACCTACAATTAAAGCCTTATCTGTTGACAGTAGTAAGCAGGAAAGAAAGTAATCAAATTCCTGAAAAAATTCTGAATAGGGACCAGGAGGGTGGTAAATAGTGATAAGCTGAAAAAAGTATGGTTTTGACTTCCATAATGATGGATCAGTCACATTAAGAATCAGTATTTCAAAAGAATTAGCCTTGTATTGGGATTTAGTTATAACACCTAACTCTTTGTCAAAAATTGTGGCTATGCCTCCCCCCCGACCACTAAGACGAGGGCGATTAGCATGACTGTATCCAGGAGGTAAGGTTTCATTTAAGGCTAAATATTCATCAGGTCTAATCCAAGTTTCAGTGAGACAGAGAGCGTAAGCGTTTATCAGTGATTATTTCATTTACAATCACTGCTTTGTTAGTAAGTGATCTAATGTTAAGTAATCCTAGCTTTAGTCTAAGGTTGTTATTTCTTTGGGAGCTATCTGTGTTTACACTATGAGGTTATTAAAACAACTTTTCGAGAGCGGTTCGTTTAGTGCAGATGCGGGTACAGACACAGTTTTTCAATATGTGGTTGTCTGCTAGCCGGGAGTGGTACGGTGGGGCGATCTGGCCTGAACTTGGCCCTTCGGTCCCTCGTGATCTGACTCGTGCATCCTGCCTTAGAATAAGGGCATAGCTGGGGGTTTTCATAGCCCAAAGAGCCTTATGGTTGATCTGAGACGTAGGCCTTGCTGTCTTCTGCCTCCCGTGGGGTTGCCAATGTCTCATGTGATCCCTCTTGGCTGTGTTTTCTACCAGTTCTCCTCTTTCTAGCTATGCTGCTATAGCTAATGCTGCCGGGGTCTCATGCTACACTTGGCATCAGTGATTGACATGGCATCAGTGATTGTTAATAGACACTGTGCTCTTAATCAATAACTAATTGCATCTTCTGTTTTCTCTCTGAGCTGTGTTCCGGTACCAGTTCCAGCCCCACATGATGTTCATCCGCTGCAGCTCCACCCAAGCTGCTTCCGTCATCAGCTCCAGCCCCACCATACCCGGGCCACTTAATGCCGATGTGCATACTTCACTTTTATTCGAACTTTGACTCAACATACTTATTTTTTCGCTGTTAGATTTATCATCATACCCCGGCCACTTAATGTCTCGATGTGCATACTTGACATTCTATTCGAACTTTGACTCCATGACTTTAGTTTCGCTCTTAGATTTATCATCTACGCCGCTCATGGAGGTTGGGTCCCTTTTTGAGTCTTGGTCCTCCCAAGGTTTCTTCCAAAACTAGGGAGTTTTTCCTTGCCACTGTCGCCCTAGGCTTGCTCAATTTGGGATAGGACGTAGTTATTAGGAGATAATCTAAACTTGTAAAGTTGCTTTGAGACAATGCTCCATTGTAAAAAGCGCTATATAAATAAATCTGACTTGACTTGATTTATCAGGACATCTATCTTTTGGAGCATAATAGTAAAAGTTAAACTATCAAACACTGCACTTGTATGATTGAAGCTGTAAGCAGAAATCAGTAACTTATGTTACTCATTTTGAGGTATCATTTAATTTGGGCATGGCTGAATGGGTCTGAAAATGGGTTTATCTTTGGGGTAATAACTTTATGTACTGTTTTTTTTTAACCATAAGGCGCACTTAAAATACTTTAATTTTCTTTAAAATCGACAGTGCGCCTTTAAATGCATAATGTATAAATTAATTCTGGTTGAGCCTTCTGACCTACAACCGATTGTAGATGGTACACGGCGCTCATAAATCTGTCAAAATGTTTTAGCACGGTCTTGGTAGGTTACGAAGCTTACGGCAACCGTAGTGCGCAGCATAGCGGAGTAATACGATCTGTGCTTCAACGTTAGGGTATGTGCATTCATTCATTTATTTTCGAAGCGGATTTCAAACTCATCGCTATCAGTCACGTAGTACAACACGGACATAGAACAGCTGTGAGAGAATTCAACATTAACGAATCAATGATACGGAAGCGGAGGAAGCAAGAAGACGCCCTGCGCCAGGTAAAGAAGACCAAACTGAGTTCCTGACGGAACTTAAGACTTTTGTTTCATTTCATGCGTCTTATAACCCGGTGCACTTTATAGCCCGGAAAATACGGTACATATAGAAGGCAGAAGAGATAATTCTTTCCTGCAGGAACATGTGATTATATTTTGTATGAGACTATGCTAATGTTCCATCTTTTGTTGTTACAGGTTCCTCTAGACTGGACGAAATAACGAAATAACATTTACATTTTTCCCATCTCTAGGAGATCCAGAGATCCATGGAATGTTGTCAATGATGATGATAAATATGAATGCGCAAAATGAATTTAACAGATATAATGTGAATAATAAAATTAGAAATGGGGCCCCCAATATAGGATGTTTGTTGTTTCTGCTCTTTTGTTGTTTTTGCTTTGAAGCTATTTTATCTAATAGGTAATTGAGGAGCAACAGAAACTGAGGTATTGATTAATCATCAACTACTGGACACAGTGGATCCACTCTAATCATCAACGAATACATGAAGACATGTGATGTTGCTTGTACTACATCAATTACAATTTTTATTTTATATTTGTGGAATTTGTAGAGGGGTTAGTCTTTCACAGTTAGGACAAGTTAGGACAAAGATCAATGTAAAAGTAATGAATCATAAATGATTTAGAGGTCCTAGCCGTTCAGGATGGCATGTATTTTTGATATCTTATCTGACAGGGATAATATACAACATTTACGAAACTGAAAACATAAAAGAGTAGTAGGAATGATCAATGAAAATAAATAAGACTAGTACGTACACTTAGATTATTAACAAGTCACAACTCTAAACAGACTGGGAAAAGAACAATAAGTACTATTTTCTCTGATAAAGATTAGTGATGAATTACATAGATTAGATGCTGTTACAAGAGAAGCGGATTATCTAAACACACTTATTTCAATGAATAAATTGTGGTATCATTACCGTATAGCCAGATTGCTTTCTGAGGTTAAACAATGGGCAAATTATTAATTACAGACCAAATAAGAGCGGTCCGAGTATGGATCTGTGTGGAACACTAGTACCGGTATAAGTATAGTGGATTGGTGGTTATGAGCTTTTACATGTTGGGTTCTGGTCTTTAAGTATGATCATTTAATTTTAAGACAATTAGCTGAAAATTAGAGGACGACAGTTCGTTGACGAGTATTATCCAACTGGTTTAATTTTGGATCAATAGATATATGTATAGATGTAAATTTAATTGTGATTAGCACTCAGATGGGATAAAGTGGTAGAATTTGGACTATTAGTAATTGAACGTTGAGAGGAAAAGGAGGAGACTAATGGTGCTGCTGTAAACCAGAATCAAGACAGAAGAAAACAAACACACTGTGTTGTCAGGGAAAATTCACTGGGTGTAACTTAATTTAATGTCAACACAGTGGCCCACAGCCTGCGGCATTAGCAGAAGAATTACTAAGGGTTATAGATCATTTTCACTAACTTGCCTCAATTGTTGCCAGTGATTATAACATTACTTAACAGATTTAAACATAGATTTCTGTGGACATTAGAGCCATGCGTCAATGAGTTAGCGCAAAATTTATTTGATATTGGGATCTGTTTCTAGCGTACAGGTGAAATTGATAATTCTAATCTCTGCCTGAAGACTCCCTCTCTGCTATTGCATTTTTAACAGCTAACAAGAAAATATGTTACGTTTTCTAAATTTACCGTTCAAGTTTGTTGGGTCGTGACTTGATGTTTCGTTTGAATATTTTATTGACACAGAATTGTGTATGTGCAATAGTAATGGGAAATTAAAAGTACTGATACCTATACTGCTCGGTAATAACACCGTGTCTGATTTTTCCATCCTTTACAAGGGCATCTGCTGATTGGCCAGTAAAGAGGGCTGGTTAGTTAATGACGGGTAAGATCCCACCATGAAATCGGGACAACCTAAGGCAGGCACAGCCATGATACTGGCCACAGCGGGATATGGAACAGATGCCGAACATTGCTGAAAGGAGGCAGAAATGACCTGCGATTGCGGTCAAAGGAAATCTTATGGATGGAGAATTGAAAAAGCTGATGCTTACACCAGTCTTATTATCAAGCAGTACTCAAAAACAATGAGAATAAACAAACTTGTAGAGGGACATTGGTTCACGACCTATTCAGACTGATGTTATACATTTGGCATTGTGCAAGATTTGGTGAATACCTAGTCCATATGAGGGAGTATTAAGGTAGAGTGACTAAATACTGACTAAATTGAACTGACTAATGGGAAAATAACTAAGTAGAAATTAAGGAGACCTATTTTATACTGAAATTACAGAAATTACATAAAACATGGTGAAAAGAAAATCTATAAATTGATATCACACAACTTCTTGTATACTAAAATCTTTTAGTGAACATAAAATATAATGTAATGATGAATAAATAGTAATAGTAATGATAACAATCGTGAAGATCAATTTCTCCCCTTGTATGAACTAAAACTATAAATGATTACTAGGTTAGGCATGATAATAATAGAGATTGACAGTGACCAAGGTACACATTCGTATCCAGAACGAAACATAAGTTGTAATTGAAAATATCTGAACATTAACTGGAAATCAAAGGCACCCATGATGCTGGTATAATTGATAGTACGCTATGATAAATTTATTAGTGTGTCATTAAAAGGTCTGACATTGCCCAAATCAGGTAGTCAGTACAATTGACTGAACAATATCACTCAAGCCTAATTAGTTTAAATATAATAAGCGCCGAAAGTATGGTAAGACACAGGAACCACAAAAGTTGAAGAAAATTGTTGAGAAATGACAGAGGCCTTGCAGTAGCACCAATCAGTCTGCTCTTCTTGTTAGTTTGATGTTAGTTTAAGATTTGCATGATGTTAACCATTGTAAAAAGGGGGAGGTACTAGGTACTGGACCCTCAGATAGGTAGGGAGAAAAGTGAGAAAATCAGATCTGAAAATCAGAGCATTATAAGTATTTAAGAAGTATTTTGTAACCAATGTGGAATTTAACAGGTAACCAGTGCAGTGATGATAGAACAGGACTGATATGATCAAATTTTAGTTGGTACTCGGGCAGCTGCATTCTGAACTAATTGGAGGTTATTTATATAGACTTACTGGAGCTTACTAATGCGGGCACATCAGCATCAAAGGAGAGATCTGAATCAAATGTGACACCTAAGTTTTTTACAGATGGACTGGGCAATATTAGACCTTAGATTATTTATGTGAACAAACTGGTCGGTTAAGTAGGATTTAAACCAAGGATTTAAAACATACAAAAAATATTTTAATGCACTTGGAGATCTTGTTTCAGTCTTCTCGACCCAGGTTAGGTAAAAGAAAGGTGGTGTGAAGTAAGGGACTATCCATCTATCCAACTATCCATCTATCCATC
>JAJAGP010006174.1:0-24295 GCA_025084515.1 Ancistrus triradiatus | reverse complement strand
GGAAAATTGGGAGACAAAATTCGAGAGGGAAGACTGAGATGGTTTGGACATGTGCAGAGGAGGGATAGTGGATATATTGGTAGGAGGATGTTGGCGATGGAGCTGCCAGGCAAGAGACGGAGAGGAAGACCAAAGAGGAGTTATTTGGTTGTGGTGAATGAAGATATGCAGGGAGTTGGGGTGAGAGTAGAGGACGTGGCAGACAGGGTGAGGTGGAAACGTTTAACTCGCTGTGGTGACCCCTGATAAAGGGAGAAGCCGAAAGAAGAAGAAGAAGAAGTAATAGTAGTATATGGGCTATAAGATACAGTGGTACCTAGATTCTCGACTACCTCGAAAATCGTCAAATTCGGTTCTCGGCGCATTTTCACTAGAAAAATTTGTCTCGGGTTCTTGTCGTTTGCTCTGTACTTGGCACACTTGGTTAAACTTGTGTGAGTCGAGCTCTGCGACTTGTTTCAGCTGAAACTCGATTCACGATTCAGTACACAGTGAATCAGATCAGATTAGTGCAAATAAATCCCCATAGGTCCTAAATGGTTAGTACTGACAGCCAACCGAAAGGAAAACTGGAACTGAATCCTCTTGGCTTTCAGGCTGAGCAATTAGCATTAGCAGCTACCGTCCTGAGTTCACCAATGGAGTGTTTTGCTTTTACATGAATAAATTACATGAGATTTTTCAACACTATATGACAAAATAAGCTTTACGTTAATGATTGTGGCCAACTCTAGGTTAATGGAAGAGTTAATGAAAGTGTATTTGATACAGTACAGACAATATTAAAGTAATGGTTTTATGAAACATGTAACTTATGATGGATTAGTTGTAACATATCCCCATCATAAATCAGGGAGCAGATGTATAATACATATCCATCAATGCATATAATGCCTTATACAGTGTGGATTTTCTGGGAGTCTGGAACGGATTCATTTGAATTCAATTACATTATTCCTTAAGAGAAGAATTGCTTGGTACCCGTCGCTGTCGGTTCTCGACAAACCTTCTGGAACGAATTACCAACAAAGAACCGAGGTACCAATGTAATGGCAGTCTATAATATAGATACAGTATTTGTCACTAATCTAGTAAATGCTAGAAAAATACATTTTAGACTCAAACTAATGAACCCATCACATCGCATCTGGTACCTTGGCAATGTCATTGATAAGGTCCTGGTATCTGTTCTCTGGATGAACCTTGCCCAGCTCCGCCAGCCTTTGCAAGTTGCTCTTGATCTTGTCCTTCTTGCCCTGCAGGGTCAGGCTGTCATCCACCACCGGCTTGGCATGTTTCATCTTTTCTGGAGTCTTTGCGTCACGGATGGCTCGTCGCTGCATGGCCCTCTGATACTCCACCTCCTAGAAGATCACACAAAACGGAGGTATCGAAAAACACGCCCCGGCTGGCGGTCTAAGCAAAACAACCGTGTTCGTTCTGCTATATACCTGTTCAGGAGTTGCTGGAGTTTCAAGGATTTCTGAAAGAGTTTCACCTGGTTGGAATCTGATCACATCTACAATCAGCCTCTTGGTGCTGAAAGGCAAATTATTTGACAAGATTAAAATGTAGGGCTTAATACATGTGCTTAAACTGTACATAGGGGTGTAATGAGACGCTGCTCACGATTCAACTCGATTCACAATACTGAATTCGATTTTACATTGAAAAACATTGCACATTTTCTTGACACTTCTGAGGCTTGCTCAATTTGTGTTTGGCCTTAGATAATAGCGCTATAGCGCTTTTTACAATGGAGCATTGTCTCAAAGCAACTTTACAATTTTAGATTATCTCCTAATATCTACGTCCAATCCCAAATTGAGCAAGCCTAGGGCGACAGTGGCAAGGAAAAACTCCCTAAGCGTTATGAGGACGAAACCTTGGGAAACCTCAAAAAGGGACCCAACCTCCTTGGGCGGTGTAGATGATAAATGTAGAAATGAAACAAATGTATCTAAACAAACAAGTCATGGAGTCATAGTTCAAATAAAATGTGAAATATGCACATCGGCATTAAGTAGTCCGATACACAGAGTCACTTGGCGGCACCAGATAACCGAAGGAGGGAGAGTTACTGCCCTCTGGTAGGAGATAGTATCCAACTATAAGCTGCTTTGAGACCATGCTCCACTGTAAAAGGCGCTACAGAGATGCATCTGACCTTGACTTTAGTCTCCTGCAATTAAAAGTATTTTAATAACTAGAAATATAAATAGCCAAGTGCCATCTTAAACTAAAAATCACAGTAAATAACCAACCTCCTTGCGCCTTATATATTCATGTTGTTTAGTGGGGAGAAAAATTAAAGATGATTAGTTATTAGATGAAGAGCAGTTTAAACTGGCTACGGTGTGATCCATGTATTTACTTGCTTCATCTAAAGAAGCAAACATCACACACCAAAAAAAGTTTGATTTGGTGCCAAAATAGCTGAGAAATAGGACCCACTTCAAAAGCAGCGTCTTGGCATCTGTTTCAGCATTGGCTTCACCGGGGACGTCAAACTTGTTGGTGAGGGTGAGAGACACTTCAGTTTTGCCCATCATTTCCTTATTAGGGTCGTCAGGAGGAAGTGGATTCTCACCTGCAAGTGTAGAATCGTAGCAGCTTATTACAGATTGCAGGATCCATTCAGATACAACCTGCTTTGTTTTTCCTCAAGCACTTGCCTATCAGAGACTCAATGGTGGGCACCTCTCCCAAATCGTCCAGCAGCTCATGAATAGGATCATTGTGCTCAGGAGCTATGGCATCCTGGTGATCTAGCAAGAGCTGTGGGAGATGAGGAGAAGAATCAATGGATAGAATGTAATAATGGACACAGGCGTGAAGGCTACTATGTGCTTGAGAAGACATACCGTGTGGGTGTTGATGATCTCCCCAATGGAGATGTAAATAACAGGTTTGGTGACAGTGACCAGGTCAGAGTACTGATCCACATTAAATCTATCCTCCAGTGATGGGACATCACAGGCTGCCAAGAAGAAGCGTCTGGAAGAAATTAAATAAGGGCAAGCGGTATAAGAGGTCAATGTTATTCAGCAATATGGGCGTTATATTAGATATTACGATGGCCTGCTGAGAAGTGATACTCAAGAAGGAAACGTGGAGTTTGGTCTACCTAAATTTCTGGTAGGAGTTGGTAAGGTACTCGTTGATGGGGTTTAGATGGGCGTTGTCTCCGAGGAACATCTTGTTTGAAGCAGCGTGCTGAAGCATCTTGGCGATCGAACCCAGGTTTCGCCGTTGGTCTGTCGTCAGTTGACCTCCTGCTGACATGTCGATGATGTCGAAGGCATCTGGTGCCACAATGGCGGGATTCATGTAGCGATAATACAACAGGTTACCGACGATCTGAAACACAATCAATCGTAAGGAAAGTCAGTTTCCCCCTGGTCTGCTCTACTCACATTTACTATCAACACAGAATGAACAAAAGAAGGTCTCACGTCGTGTTTCCGTACCGAAGTGAACAGCGTTCCCATTTTAAGCAAGGCAGAGCATGAAAGAGCGCAGTGTGGCTCACCTTGTGTGGACAGGAACCAAGGAGCAGAAGCCTCAAGAAAGTAGCGAGGGCAAGGGCAAAGAAGGAAACTGGAGCCAAGAGAGATGGGACAAACAGATAGGAGGCACTCAGCATTCAGGAAAAGTGAGGAAACAGAAGCACCACAGCACATTCCAAATCAAGCAAACAGCCCAAATGGCATTCAGGGCTGTTGGCATAGTCACAACCGAAACTCCAAGTTTCGGTCCTAGCCAGCTCACATACCGTCTGTGATGCCCGGCTATTACAAGTTTTAAGAGGGTAAACGCTGACCCGAGTGCTGAAGAACGTGCCTCTTAGAATCCAGATCCAACGCCAGCGCCCGTGACTTTTGGGATTAGAAGCTATCTTAAAGTCTACACGTATAACACGATAATAGCCTGGCTATTATTTGTGCTGTGGCATAGGTCAGGAATATCCGTGGATTACAGAATGGCTAGACCTTTGCACTTGTGTGTGTGCATTGTGTCTTATTTTAAAGGTGGTAATTGCAATGCACAACTTGATAAATGTCCTTCTCTTTAAGTGTCATCTAATCGGGCAACTGCACGATTTTTTTTAACACCAGAGGCCGCAAATCAATAAGGCCATAAGCTCGATATCTTCCATTCTACAATATATATTAATATAGTTTAAGATGTTCAAAGTTCAAATATAATTGTGTTAATGCTTTCAACAAAAATTGCTACAGAAAAATGTGTGTGAGTTTTTGGTTTAAGACTGATAGTTTTCTAGTTATTAAAACTTTTTTTGTTTAAAAGCTTATATATTAAATGTGCTTTGTTTTGCATTGTTACACTTCAAGCAAGAAAAAATTTGGTGTTTTCTTATAAATGTAAAATCTTAATCATGAGAGAATCAAACTGTAAAGCAGTGTTCCCATGTCGTTTTCATCAACCGACCCTTTCCTTCTTAACGAAAACGGACGATGACTAAACTAAAATGATGGAAAAACAACAATAACTAGGAACTAAACTAATGGACGCTTTTGTCAACTAATAATACAACGAGATGGAAAACTTCCTGGCATAGACGACATCCCATTAGGTCGATTTAGTGTTTGCAAGGTGGGGCCAGTTAGGAGAAGATCCAATCATAACTGGAGTATATTGGAAAGGCGTGATATTGGGTATGGATCACAATCAGTAATGCTGTGAGACGCAGACGTTTTATCTGACCCCCCCGTGGTAAGACTGTACTACTTTGACAATGTCACACTTGGAGAAAGAGGATTCCATATATGGACATTTATATATATATAAATTTGCCTTGTCAAAATGAACACTGCTGTGGAAGGGTCGGTATCGCACAAACGAATCAAACATGAGCGATATGTGTATCGGTTACATCCCGACTTACTTCACCCACTTCTCTGGCTCTTTTTGTCCCAGTCCTGTGACTACTGCGTAGCCTCCGTTGGTTGAGTTTACCCCTGCGTACCTATTTACAGTCCCTCCTACTCTTACCTGCTCTCTCCTGTCTCCTTCCGGTGTCGCGTGCAACTAGGCCGTCTGTCTTCGCGCGCGGTGCCGGCCACATCTAGACTGCAAAATGAGCAGGCCCCAAAGTGCAACCAGTGGCAAAGAAAACTCTGAGGACACTTGGGAAGAAACCTTGACAGACACCAGACTCAAACAGGGACCCATCATCCCCTAAATGAGAACAAATGATTACCCTGTTCCACAGGATTAAAACGGGTCTGAGTAGTCGTCTTCTAACCCAATGTTGTTTCCTTTACACATCGAATGCCGTGTTTCATAATATATTTTCTGCTCTTCTTTCCATTTTGCGCCTTCTGTCATTTTCATCGTTTTAAGCCTGTAGAATTGTCAAGCTTCTTGGACTGAGAGCAGCCTTAGGTCAAGTGAGACTAAGTCACTGCTCCACTCGTGTCATGTTATGGAATAAGTACTGAAAGTGAAAAAACAAACCTGGCTTTTCCTCACACATTTCCCCACGCTCATCACTCCCACCACATGATCCCTATGTCATGCAACTGTGACGATTACTTCATTGGCGCCGTGCGCAAATTACTAACTACCCTACTGCGTATACTGTGGACGCTGCATGAAATTCTAAATTCAGATATTGACTCTGCGGAATGTGTATTTTATGTCTATTAACTTGAATTAAGCTAACCATATAAGTTATTGCAAAAGTAAGAGATCCATAGATCACGTGGAACATCCTCGGCTTCATCATCTATCATCTACTTGATACCTGACTAATCTGTGCTTTGACTGTCTTTCAGCTCATACCTTCAAAAGCTCGTCCTCTGTGGCCAGGAAACTTTTCATTAAGCGTATCCTTCAGAACCTTGGCATGAATCCGCATCCCGTACCTGCACACAAAACAACGGTCAGTTCCAATCCAATCAGTAAACTTTCATACAATGAGTATATCATACTGAATATCAAGTTGGCAGACGTAGCCATGTTTCAATGCAGTACACTAGAGCACTTACAAATGAAAGCGGAAGGTGTGTATTTCACACACTAGGCTCCTGTGATCACTGGGAGGTGAATACTCACGGTAATTTTGTCAACAGAAACTACAATGCCGACAGGAACTTGTCCGTCACTGTAACGCATGTTTGCTTACTGGAGGCCTTCCAGGAGCGATTGCGACCTCCTCGTGGCTCATGGCTTTGCTCTTGGGTGACAATCATATGGCAGTTTGCTATACAGAGTGGAAATGAGGTCCAGGTTTCCTTCAATTCAAAAGTCCACATTGTTAAAAATCAGTGATGTAAGAGCTGCACTCATGGTGCCAAAATGTCACTCAAGATAACGCTGGTCCTACCTGGCCCTCCACCTTTTTGAACTCCCTCTGGTTCAATCACACCAGCCCTTGTAATATCCACTGGATCAGTTTTGATGTTTTAAGCGTCTTGTCGTCCATGATTTTCTTTCTTCCGACAGGAGACAGGATCTTGTCGCAGGGCATTTCTGACCTCGAGCCCCACGGTTGAAAGCCTCCCCACCAATCTTTGATGACGGTGGGGTTTCCAGTACAATCTCCTGGAACTGGTCCACTTTTTTAACCTGTTCAGCAGACAGCACTGTATGAGTAAAACTCAACAAATTTTTACAGATAAATATAAGACATTCTTTGCGCTTAAAGTACCCGGGGTCTGCGGCCTAATTTACATGATGTACTCTAGGCTGTAACCTCTATGCTGCCCAGGAGACTGGGGCCACTTTGTGAGTCTCAAGGTTTCTTACCCAGCACACAGTCATGGCTGTGAGCCTAGATATTTGTAAAGGTGCGTGAGAATGTTCGGTTGTCCTGTCGGTTTTTCTCATTTTTAAGTCCACAAGGCTCGCCGAGAACCGAAAAACGCGAGTACCTAGGACATTTTTTCCATAAGGAATAATGGCACTGAAGGAATCCCAGTCCGACCCACAGAAAATCCACACTGTATAGGCATTATTGTGTTAAGGAGTTGTATTGCTGTGTAGGATGGTAGAGTTTTCCACTAAAGTTTTCACAACATTATGTATCATGTTTTTCCTTGAGTAAATACCCATTTTTGGCCTAGCCCAAAAAAAACAAAACATCGTTTCCATGTACCAGTGGGGCAAAAAACGTATGTAGTCAGCCACTGATTGTGTAATTTCTCCTACTTAAAAGATGCGAGAGGTCTGTAATTTTCAACATAGGTACACTTCAACTCTTAGAGACATAATGAGAAAACAGTGGCTGACTGCCCCCACTGTACTTCATAACAGTGGCATAATTATTCCAAACTGTCTACAGAGTCTTACTTGATTTCCCTTCCTCTTGCAGTGCTGTTTTTGAAGAGTTTTGAGCAGCAGATAGTCCTCCCGTTGGTTAGCCGTAGTTATTACAGTGTGAAAATGACAGAATCCATGAACTTGGTGGACTTGTTCTAGGCATCTGGAAGATCAGCTTTGGCCAGTAGGTGGGATTGGTTCTGTGGAATGGGATCACACGCCAATTTTTTGTTTGTTTTGTGTTCTAAAAAGCACACACTACATTCAGACTGGTGAATGTGGCAGACATAACCTCCCTGCATGATGGTAGAAGAGGTACTGATAGGCCTCCAGCGTCCCCCCGCTTTTCTTTGCTGAGAGCTTTTTCAGTCCTCCCTTGTGGCTTATTCATCATCATGAAGGTTGGAACACTCGCCCTTGTTTCTTCTTGGTCAGCTTCTTGCTTTGTGTGACACGACCTCCTGCAAGCGTGATCTTGTTCTGCACCACAGGCCGATCTTGATGTCCATCAGTTGAGGTCGTTCCTCGCCACTGCTGGTCGAGTCGGATGTTTGTTTTGTGAATTCGACCCACCCCCACCGCGTGGTTCCTCCTTCCTTCGTCCATCATCATCCCTCTCTTCCTTTCCTTCCTGTTTCTTCTCTTTTTTCCCTCCCCTTGCACAATTTCGCACCAACTCTCCATCGTGGGAATCGTCGGCGTTGACAGATGGAGAGAGGAAAAAATGACAGGTCACAATTAGGACCATAGATAAGACAATAATGGCTGAGCACAAAAAAGTGGAGTCATAAAATATACAGAACTGGAAATGTCTTAGACCACCATGACCATGGCATTTTGTTGCTTTAGCAATGGTATAATGAACCATATATAATTAATTTATCAGTCCTCCTTTTGTTAGGATTCCAAACAGAAAATACAGGAAATTATACATATACTTACCCCTCATCAAAAATACGAGCATGTGTCCAGTCTCTCACTCAGTGCAGAGCTCTAAACCTAAAATGTAAATATATAATCAGTGGAATGACAATCAGGTGTGAGTGGGCCCCTGTTTTAATTTAAAGAACAGGGATCTATCAAAGTCCTTGCTTTCACAGCCACGTCTGTGGAGTGTATCATGGCAGACGATGAAAGGAAATTTCTGAGGAACCCCGCAGAAAAAGAGTTCTGATGCTCATCAGCTGGAAAAGGTACAAAACCATCTCTAAAGAGTTTACTCCACCAATCCACAGTCAACAGATTTGTACAAATAGAGGAAATTCAAGACCATTGTTAACCTCCCCAGGAGTTGTCGACAACAAAGATCACTCCAAGATCAGGCGTTAACAGCTGGCGAGGCCACAAAGAACGCCAGAGTAGCTTCTAATCAACTGTAGGCCCTCTCTCACATTGGGCTAATGTTAATGTTCATGAGTCCACCATCAGAAGAACACGGAAAACAATGGTGTGGTGCATGGGAGGGTTGCAAGGAGAAAGCCACTGCTCTCCAAAAATAACATTGCTGCTCTCTGCAGTTTGCCTAAAGATCACGTGGGACAAGCCAGAAGCTACTGGAGTATGTTTTGTGGACGGATAGAACAAACAGGACTTTTTGGTTGAAAAGAAAAGCATTTATGTTTGGTATCTTGGTTTGGGCCTGTTTTGCTGCATCTGGGCAGACTGCTTGCCATCATTGATGGAACAATGAATTCTAAAGTAAAATGTCAGGACATCTGTCCATGACCGGAATCTCAAGAGAAGGTTGGTCATGCAGCAAGACAACGACCCTAAGACACCCGTCGTTCTAACCAAAGAATGTTAAAGAAGAAATAAAGTTAATATTTTGGAATGGCCACGTCCAAAGTCCTGACCCTTATCCAATCAAAATGGTTGTGGAAGGACCTGAAGTTGAGCAGCTAATGTGAGGAAACCCACCCACCCAACATCCCAGAGTCTGAAGCTGTTCGGTACAGGAATGGGCTAAATTCCTCCAAGCCGTTTGCAGGAACTGGTCAACGGTTTTACAGGAAATGTGCAGGAAAAGGGTGGGGTTGGGAAAGGGTTCACGATACTGAAAGCCAAGGTTTCACATACTTTTGCCACTCACTAATATATGACCTATTGGATCAACAATTTTTCCTCTGGCCTCCATAAAATAAAATGACCAGTACAATATTTGTCTCAATTGTTTAACTTGGGTTTCTCTTTATCTACTTCTAGAAAATATGATGATGTTTAAGGAGGTCATATTTATGCAGAAATACCGAAAATTATAAAGGGGTTCACAAACTTTCATTCAAGCACCACTGTATATCACACACCATTAACCAGCAAGCTACCATAGTCCAAAACCAATTATGATCTGGTGAACTGTTGCTGGCACAGTGGTTTGAAGTACTGGACTTTGGAACTACATGGTCCAAGGTTTCATTTATTTATGGCCTTAACCCTATTGGGCCTTGTATTGTACATCATTAGACTGTGTACCTGCTGCATGTCCACTCTGGATACGAGCATATGCTAAATGATTAAATGTAAAATATTTAGTTTTTTAAAATTATGGAAAGTTAGGGCCAGACTACTGGGGGTCGGCCGCATACGTGGAAAAAGAGTCAGGGTTCTGGTTTTGCAGTCGACCAAGAACTAGAGGAGAATGTGTTGGAACCCCAATCAATCAAAGAGCAAAGAAAGCTATCGCAGTCTTCTCCCAGTCCTCCAGGAGTGGAGTGTCCACACTCAGTGTGTTGGCGCTGTTGGGATGGCATTGATGCTAGTGGGAGTAAGATAGTCATCAGGCCAGCTTACTTGAGATCCTTGTAGTCGTCTCTTGCTTTGTTGGCTCGGATGCTAAGGCCTGGGATTTTCCCACAGCGTCAATCTTGTGATCGCAAAAGAATTCAAACGGTTTAATAAATCAAATAATAGAGTAAGTTTTGGCTTTCGATATTCCTGTTTTTGTTGACGTTCTTAAAAGACCCTACCCTCTGCAAGGAACAACTGAATATGATTATAATGTCATGATTAACAGGTCAGTGACGTCGAGTGGCCCAGCATCAATTCTTTTTGACGCACCTCTTGACAATTCCTCCAGCTGATTTCAGGTAGATCTAGTTCTTTGTACAGGCACCTGCTATTTCTGAAGGAGAAGAGGTCAGAGAAGAGATCAAGTTTTTGGTCACCAAGCAGTCGAGCCCCGGGTCTTGCATTGTGTGACTGTAGGTTCTGGTGTAGTTTTCAGGTGTCTGATCCAATATTGTCTGCAATGCGTACTTGGGTTCATACTCCCTGCATTTAAAGTAAAACTGACCAGCTTCACTTATTATCGTTGACCATCTAGAATCATTGATAGTGAGCTCTGCCAGAAAACTGCTAAACACTAGTTTAGCTCAACCACCTCTCAAAGATGGACACGTGGGAAGCAGATAGCCAGTAAATTGTTTTCAACCCCTTATCTGTTCTCTAAATGGTCAGGGGACCCCCACAGGACCAGCACAAGATCAGGTCCTATTGGTGTTGGGATCATTCTCGCACTGCATTGACACTGATGGGTGGGTGTTGTGTTTAGTGTGTGTTGTGGCTGGTAAAGTAGATCAGATACAGCAGTGGCTGTGGAGTTTTTTATACACCTCCGTCTTAAACTGCTGGGACCTGGAAAACAGTACATGAACCCCAAAATGTCCAGCCACCAGCATCTAGACAGCATCTGACATCAGTGATGAGGAATTAGAGGATGACAAACCACTGTGCAACGTTTTGAGCTACTGTCTCTACTTTACATCACACGTTGACAATATGGTAGGTGTGGTGGTAGAGGATTGCACAGCGTGTGAACATGGTGATAAAAACTCCAGAGCAGCACTGCTTGTTCGTGGTCTCATCCCAGTTTTTCCCCGCACAATACCAGGAAGACCCATGATCAGTCTAAGTCTTAACCTGATCTTTGCGGTCCTGTTGGGGTCGGCGTTCTGGCCATTTGAAGTACGGTGCCAAAGGTATCTAAGAAACAATGACTACATCTGTAATTGTAGAACTACAAAGTGCTTCTATATGGTAATTGGAACTGATAAACAATAAAATAGAATCAGTTACTCACGTGGTCTTTGAAATACTGGAGGCGATCTCTGTATTTTTTGCGAGCCTGTTGCATCCTGACCATCGATTGGATCTGAGAACAACATCAGCACAAATAAAAATGAGTTTACTCTGAAAACAGCTGGATATCTTTCTTCACATCTTCTAAACCACAGTCTTACTTTAACAGCATCGGCAGTGTGATCTTCCAGGAACTGCTTCCTTTCATTAAAGGCCTTCCTCTCTTTGTAGCCCTTCCAGTGTGCCTGTAAATCAGAGCCGGGAGCAAAATTAAAACAACTCGCCTTCAGCCACAAAGCATTTCTGGATTACATTTTAAAGATTAAAGCTGTGGCCTCACCTGGATGCATCTGATAGCCGGATCCTGGGATTTCATGAAGTCCAGACGCTGGGACAGACCCCGTCTCACCAGGAAGCCACGGCACCGGGCCTGCAGTTTAGCTATCAAGCTCTCGTTAGCCAGCCAAAGCTGCTCACGATTGTATGCTGTGGTCACTCCAGACACAACAGACTACAGCAAGAACAGAGAGAGGCATCAGTCAGAGCTCAGGAACGGTGTAAACACTGCTCAAACACTTCTATAAACACCACTCAAACTCATCTACCGACATATCTAACAAACACTGCTCATACACTTCTACCAACACATCTTACAAACACATCTACCAACACCGCTCATACAGTGGTGCTTGAAATTTGTGAACCCTCTAGAATTTTCTATATTTCTGCATAAATATGACCTAAAACATCAGATTCACACACAAATCCTAAAAGTAGATGAAGAGAACCCAGTTAAACAAATGAGATAAAAATATTATACTTGGTAATTTATTTATTGAGGAAAATGATCCAATATGACATATTAGTGAGTGGCAAAAGTATGTGAACCTCTAGGATTAGCCGTTAATTTGAAGGTGAAATTAGAGTCAGGTGTTTTCAATCAATGGGATGACAATCAGGTGTGAGGGAGCACCCTGTTTTATTTAAAGAACAGGGATCTATCAAAGTCTGCTCTTCACAGCACATGTTTGTGGAAGTGTATCATGGCACGAACAAAGGAGATTTCTGAAGACCTCAGAAAGAGTTGTTGATGCTCATCAGACTGAAAAAGGTTACAAAATTATCTCTAAAGAGTTTGGACTCCACCAATCCACAGTCAGACAGATTGTGTACAAATGGAGGAAATTCAAGACCACTGTTACCCTCCCCAGGAGTGGTCGACCAACAAAGATCACTCCAAGAAGCAAGGCGTGTAATACTTGGTGAGTCCACAAAGGACCCCAGGGTAACTTCTAGCAACTGAAGGCCTCTCGCACATTGGCTAATGTTAATGTTCCATGATCCTCCCCATCAAAAACACTGAACAACAATGGGGTTCATGCAGGGTTGCAAGGAGAAAGCCCACTGCTCTCCAAAAAAACATTGCCTTGCCTCATCTGCAGTTTTTTGCTAAAGATCATGTGGACGATCCAGAAGGCGCTATTGAAGAATTTTTGGTGGAGGATTAGACCAAATAGAACTTTTTGGTTTCAAAGAAAAATTATGTTTGAAGGAAGAAAAACAGCAACGCATTCCAGCCACAGGAACCTTATCCATCTGTGAAACATGGTGGTGTAGTAATCATTGTTTTTGGGCTGTTTTGCATGCATCTGGGCCAGGACAGCTTGCATCATTTGGGGGTTACCTGGGTTCTCTGTTATCTGCTTTTTTTGACATGTTTTTAGGTCATATTTATGCAGAAATATAGAAAAATTCTAAAGGGTCACAAACTTAAAGCTACCGTACTATGGCACTCTACTCACACCGCTCACACCAATCTCCAACACTGCAAATTGCCACTAAACAAATGGCAATGTTTGCAACTGACATTCATCAAACGGGAAATCAACGGCAAATGCATGAATAGCAGGATTTTTACAGTGGGTTTAAGAACTGCATTAGCTTGTATAATTTTGAATGAGGAGTTATTTTAGTCGGTTCACAGTGTTCATTACACTGAGTGCATGCTAAGGTAACAGCAACCGAACCCTGGTATTTGCCATGTATTAGTCAGATATCATTTAATATTTCTGGACGCGATGTCATCTGATAAAGCGCCCACCTGGATTTCCCTCTTGTTTCAGCTGTGTGTTTGTTCTGTACAAAGGCAAAGGTCAATCCCAAGTCCCTCTTAGTCTCCTAGGTTGTAAAGTCTTTGTAGCCTCCCTTCACCCGTGCTTCATCCCAATCCACTGCCATTGCCACCTAGAGACACACACACGTCGATTCATACTGAGGCCTGCACTGCAGGAACCATCCTTGTGGACCTAATTCTAACTTTCATAACCATGATCCACCAAGACTGTGCTTACCATCCTTCTGTTTCCTCTCCTTTCATAAACCTTAGCCAGTATGGGTGTGGTCTCCTTGTAGGTCTGGGCACACCTGGGTCACTCCGGTACAGGCTGGCACCAGGTGCTCCGCAAAGCTGCCAGCTGTCTGGGCTTTGCGTCTTCCAGTTCTACAGCTTGTTAATGCCTGGATTGCCTGAGAGACTTGCGATAAATGGGGGCTGGTCAGAATTTTACTCACATTATTGGAAAATAATTTCTTATAGAATTGCTAGATTTAAGTAATTCATTACACTGGGGGCCTCCTCAGTGTCCCTCTTTGCTTGGAAGATAGCCTCCTGATTTCATCCAGCCATAAGCACTGTGAAGGTCCCCGGGTTTCCTAAATGGAAGTAAAACACTTGTAATGATGATTTTTATTAACTACTAACTGTTTAACTGAATTAGTTCCCCTGCTGTTTTAACACTTACGACTTACGCCATCTCAATTACTTCCTGTTTTTACTTACTCTGGGTGTTATTAATAACGACCGCATGTCTATGCGACAAACGCCGCCTGTTCCATCTTGAGATCCCTTATATATTTAGTTCTTAATCTTTTCTTGTCTGCGCTTCCGGGTCGTTTTAATCTATCATCGCTTATCTCCCCTTTCACGAGAGTTTTCGACTCAATTGCGTGCATGTGGCAGGTATCTATCCCGCCAGAATGGTGCTCGTTCTCCGCGTCCGCGTCCTCGCTATGTCAGTGCCCTCACAATCTGTCTGTATTACCCACCTGTGTTCAGCCTCTTCCTGCCATTGCAATGGCGGGTGTTTTTTTTTCCCTTCATGCAGCTGCGGATTGGACACGAGGTATTTCTGAAGCACCGGTTATACAACAGACAGACAGCGAGCCAGCCAACACCCCTTTACTGCTTCTACTTTTTTTTCCCAGCTGCTCATTTAGCACTGAATGGCGGAGCTTTTTGCAGTGTTTTTCTCCACACAAGCTTGGCTTTAATGCGTGATTATTCAGTAATACGATCAAAAGTATTATTAGAAATAGACTTGGGTCATGCAATTACTACAAAACAGTAATACTCAACGCCACGGATATTAGGTAACAGCAATGTTTCAACTGCCCGTTAACCACAATATCTACTCAGCCAATCACATGGCACAGTCATGCATTTAGATAGTCTATCAACCAGACCACCTTCTTGTAAGCTCAAACCAAACTCACAACGAGGAAGAAAGGTGATTTAAATGACTTTAAAAGTGGCATGGTTGATGGTGCTAGATGGGCTGGTCTGGATATTTCACAAACTGGGATTTTAGATCTCCTGGGATTTTAGATCTCTAGGGTTTACAGAAAATGACCCGAAAAAGAGAAAATATCCAGTAAGTGGCAGACCTCTAGACGAAAATGCCTTGTCAGAGATCAGAGAAAGGCCAGACTGATTCAATCTGATAAAAAAAAACAGTAACTCAAATAATCACTCGTTACAACCGAGGTGTATGGAAGAGTATCTCTGAACCACAACATGTCAAAACTTGAAGATGGGCTACAGCAGCAGAAGACCACATCAGGTGCCACTCCTGTCAGATAAGGACAGGCAACCATGGCTACAATTCACACAGAAGATTGGAAATATTTTGCCCGAGTCTTGATTTCTGCTGTAACATTCAGATGGTTGGGGCAGAATTTGGCATAAACAACATGCAAGCATGTATCCCTCCTGCCTTCAACAGATCAGATGGCTGGTGGTGTAAAGGTGTGGGGCTATGTTCCTGGCACTCTTTGGCTCCCTTAATACCAACTGAAAACTGTTTAAACACCACAGCCTACCTTAGTACATTTTGCCAACCATGTGCATCCCTTTATGAGCACAGTGTATCATCAACTACGTGCTATGTCATAAAGCTCAGATGATCTCAAACTGGTTTCTTGAACATGACAATGGGTTCACTGTACTGTAAAAGGCCTCCACAGTCACCACACCTCAATTCAATAGAGCATCTCTGGGATGTGGTGGAACAAGAGATTCGCATCACGAATGTGCAGCCAACACATTCTGCTGACTAACCCCCAACCCCCCTTAATTTGATATTATATTTCTACAAATATAAATATAATAGAAAATGTAAAAGTCTTAGCTGATTGGACTGAAAAATTTCAAACTTGGATTCGTCACTCCATAATACTCTTTTCCACTGATCTTCATTCCAATCTGTGTGAGCTTTAACATATATCTTAGCCTTTTCACCCTGTTCCCTTTCTGAAAGCTTCTTCGAACTGTAGAAGAGTCAACTTGGTGTTCCGATGAAGCTGACAGATGCTGCTATTGCTCTAGCGGAAGGGGCTCACACTAATTTACCATTGCTAAAACAATCTAACGGTGGCCCAAGACTTTTGCATATTAGTGTATATAATTAGACTGAGCATTAACAAGTAGAAATCAACATCAAAATAATAAAATAGGTGCTCTAGTGGCACTGTTGTAGCCCACTACTGCAAAGACCTGTGGCTTTTTTTCTGCTCGTCTCAAACAAACACTGACTTCAGTAACTACTTTGTTTCTGCTCCAAACACCAGCTGCTGATATTTGTATATCTTTTAGAAACAAGCATCAGTGTGTTCCTGAGCCGCGTTACTGAACAGAAGACTCTTTAATAAACCACTTAAGCTGTGCACACTCTCGCCGAGTTCCGTCTTGCGTGCACTCGTGGCTCCGCAATGCACTGTGGCTCTCTTGTGGTACGATTGGATGAAAAGGAAGTGGGCGGACCTGTCACAGTTTCCGCCATAATCTCTTGGCTGATTGGCCGAGTGCTGTAGACGGTGCCGCTGGCTGACATGGAATCTGGGTGTGGTGGCAAAATGTTCAACATCTGAAAAAGTGGAGTCTTCTCGGAGAACATACGAAGGCTGTGATTAGCTTGTGTTTGCAGTCTGCAGACTGGTGGGATTATTGGACAAATCGAGCTTTAGGTAAAGCTCCAACAGGGAGTGACAGCATATTACAGACTGCTAATCAAAAATGAGGAAGTGGAATCAGGGTGTGTGTAAATGGGTAGGGCTGCATTCAGTCCGTGCAGGAGCCTGTCACAGCACGATGGTGCAACAATGCAAGGATTTATTTTAAATCTAAACTGATGATTGGAAGGATTCACCTTCACTCAAAGCACACACTACAAACCTTCCAAATAAAGTTGGGTTTTGACCCCAAAAGTGCACATTCAGAGGTGTACAGGGCTTCTTTCAGGGTGTGAAGGTGTAACTGTGTGTACAGTACTGAAGATGCCAGGAAAATCCAGACTGTATAAGGCATTATATGCATTAATGGAGTTGTATTGTACAGGTGCTCCCTGATTTATGATGGGGATATGTTCAACAAATCCATCATAAGTTACATGTATCATGAGCCGATAAGTTTAATGAGTGTGTGGTAGAGCGTCCATACTGTATCATAGCAGAGATATGGAAAATGGATACTATGAGAAGTAATGTTTAAAACACTTACATTAACCTACAGTTGGCCAAAATCATTAACACAAAGCTTATTTTATGATAAAGTGTTGAAAAATCTCAATTTAGAGAGTAATAGATTGAAAGTGAAAAGAAAAAGCAAAACACTTACTCTATCGATGAACTGCTAAGCTAACAGCCTGTGTTCTGGAGGATTCCTGTTTTGATTTCGGTTGGCTCTTATAAACTAACCTTTATAGGACCCAAGGAGACTTATTTGCACTAAGAATACAGCACTGTACATGTAAAAATAAAGAAAAACACAGATAAAAATAGCGGAAATCCTCCGAGGGCTATACTCACTTTGTACTGAATCGTGACTCATGAATTGTGAATCGAGTTTCGGCTGACTTTCATACAAGTTTAAGCAAGTTCGCCAAGTACTGAGGAAACAACAAGAGCCAAGAAACATTTTTCCAGACAAAATGGGTCGAGAACCGAATTCGACAAGTTCCAAAGTGGTCGAGAACTGAGGTACCACTGCATTTTAAACCTTAAATATTTATTCTATACAAGATATAGATGCCCAGGTGTCTGGGTTTGTATCCCAGGTTAAGCGCACACCAAAAACACTGCTCCTGCCTCAATATGTGCAGTACATTTACATTTACAGCATTTAGCAGACGCCCTTATCCAGAGCGACTTACAATTGATACAATCCAAGCAGTTGTGGGTTAAGGGCCTTGCTCAAGGACCCAACAGTGGCAGAGGGGGGGGATTTGAACCCTGGACCTTTTGGTCCATAGTCCTGTACCTTACCTGCTAGGCTACCACAGTCCCATCAGTACTTACAGCACATATAAATAAATGCAGTCAAACTCCACTATCTGAACTACTTTCTCGCTATCCAAATCTGCACCTTGTAATTCATCTGCTGCCCTGCCTACATTGTTAGCCACCTTTCATCCTGTTCTTAAATGGTCAGGACCCTCATAGGACCACAACAGAACAGGTATTATTTGTCTCGTATGAGTGCTGCTGGAGTCTTTAAACACTCTGCTCACTCACTCTCCACCCCAGTAGTGCCGCCCACCTTCTAGATGTAAAGTCAGAGACAGTAGCTCATCTGTTGTTACACAGTTTGTGTTAGTCATCCTCTAGTCATTCATCAGCGCTCACAGGATGCTGGTGGCTGGATATGTTTGGGTGGTGTAGCTTTCTCAGTCCAGCAGTGATGCCGAGGTATTTAAATAGTGTATATTTTAGTTTAGCGTTCACTCTGGATGTAATACTGTCCTTTTGTTTTGAGTTCTTTCCATTCACTCTTCCTTGCTCAGATAAATTACAGTCACTAAAAACTGAAACACATCCATTAACAGGACAACAATGCTGGGACTCCCTGTACAATCTGGATCTGGATTAAGGAACTTCCTCCCATAATCACTTCCTGTCACAGTAGATCTGGAGAGCTCCATATAAACATCACACCCAGGAATCGCCACATGGAGTGAGGTCAGGGCCCAAAAATGCGCACTCTCCTTTCACTAGCCTGCAGGACCCGAGTTTTGTCCTTTTAAGGCATCGGTTCAGTCAGAAGCTCTGTTATTTCCTACTCTAGTGAATATGGAGGAAGACTTTGTTTTCATATCCAGTTTGAGGCCTGTAGGAGTCAGAAATGGTTAAAGCCTGTACAAGATTAATGTTTAAGATAAATGCCTGAGTCAACAAATTGACACTAATCGCTTCGAGAACAGATTAACAACAACAAGCTCGAAAATTGAAGGAATAATTTAGCATTTTTAACCAACTTTACATCTCCTTTGCTATGTAGTGCACTATTCAGATGAATCTCCTTCCCCACATAGTGCACCATTTAGATTGGTTTTATTCCCCATGTAGTGCACTAACTAGATCATTTCTTACTGTGTAGTGCACTAACAGGTTAATTTTCTTCCCTACGTAAAAGGGCTGGGCAGTATAGCCAAAAATTTGTATCATGGTATTTTTAAGGATTGTTCACAACTTATTTTCGCCATGTATGTTATCCAAGCAGCATGCTGTAAAAGTTTCTATGGTTGTGTTCAAAATGGATAACAAAACCCTTGGTAGTGTCCCCAAGTCAATCAATCAGTAATGCGGTATTTACGGAGCCTATCTAGTTGACTAGCTAAGTAGCACTCGGAACACAGCCGAAACCTATAACGCTTCCTCCTCATTGTCAGAAAACAAACCCTTAAACGTGTCTCTTAAACAAACCAGAGTGTCTAAAACTGACCTGAACTGATTTATGAATTGAAGTCAGTAAAAGCACTGTGCACAAAATTAATCTCTAATCTCACAAAATTAGCATATTCCATCCGACCAATAAAAGAAAAGTGTTTTTAATACAAAAAAAGTCAACCTTCAGATTATTATGTTCATTTATGCACTCAATACTTGGTCGGGAATCCTTTTGCAGAAATGACTGCTTCAATGCGGCGTGGCATGGAGGCAATCAGCCTGTGGCACTGCTGAGGTGTTATGGAGGCCCAGGATGCTTCGATAGCGGCCTTAAGCTCATCCATGATCCAGAGTGTGGGTCTTTTTCCCTCTCAACAACTTTCTCTTTCAACAATATCCCACAAGATTCTCTATCGATTCAGGTCAGGAATATTTGGCCGGAGGCCATTGAGCACATATATACCATGGTGTCAGTAAACCATTTTACCAGTGGTTTGGGCACTGTGTGAGCAGGTGCCGGAGGTGTCGTGCTGAAAATGTAATCTCTTCATCGTCCATACACTCTTCAGCAGATGGAAGCATGAAGTGCTCCAAAATCTCCTGATAGCTAGATGCATTGACCCTGCCCTTGATAAAACACAGTGGACAAACATCAGCACCTGACATGGCACCCCAGACCATCACTGACTGTGGGTACTTGACACTGGACTTCAGACATTTTGGCATTTCCTTCTCCCCAGTCTTCCTCCAGACTCTGGCACCTTTCCGAATGACATGCAAAATTTGCTTGCATCCAAAAAAAGTACTTTGGACCACTGAGCAACAGTCCAGTGCTGCTTCTCTGTAGCAAAGGTCAGGCGCTTCTGCCGCCGTTTCTGGTTCAAAAGTGGCTTGACCTGGGGAATGCGGCACCTGTAGCCCATTTCCTGCACACGCCTGTGCACGGTGGCTCTGGAATCGGCCCTTCTCCACAATCCTCCTCAGGGTCCGGTCACATCTTCTCGTTGTGCAGTGTTTTCTGCCACACTTTTTCCTTCCCACAGACTTCCCACTGAGGTGCCTTGATACAGCACTCTGGGAACAGCCTATTTGTTCAGAAATTTCTTTCTGTGTCTTACCCTCTTGCTTGAGGTTGTCAATGATATCCTTCTGGACAGCAGTCAGGTCGGCAGTCTTACCCATGATTGCGGTTTTGAATAATGAACCAGGCTGGGAGTTTTCAAAAGCCTCAGGAATCTTTTGCAGGTGTTTAGAGTTAATTCGTTGATTCAGATGATTATGTTAATAGCTCGTTTAGAGAACCTTTTCATGATATGCTAATTTTGTGAGATTTTGGGTTTTCATGAGCTGTATGCCAAAATCATCAGTATTAAAACAATAAAAGACTTGAAATATTTCAGTTGGCGTGCAATGAGTCTAAAATATATGAAAGTTTAATTTTTATCATTACATTACGGAAGAATTAACTTAATCACATATGCTAATTTTTTAGAAGACCAGTATATAAGGAAGGCTTTTTTCAAAAAAAAATTTTTTAATTACTAAGGTTTACTTCATCTACAAAATGACACAAATCAGAATGCATGAAACAGTTGCTGAATGTAAACAGATTTCATTGTGCAATTTGCAACGTCTTAAGGACAGAGCTTAAGAGAGAGGTGCCTATTTTTGGATGATGTATTTTCGCTCCGGTAAGACGTACCCTGAATTCAGTGGGTCAATCATGACTCTGAATCAGTCTCCAGAGTTACTGCATTCATAATGTGATTCGCCTTTGCATCTCCGATCTCCCTTTATAATCCAGTTGTGTGTTCTGTTCCTTAATCTGATGAAGTCTTTCCTAGCTGTTAAACTTTTTCTAGGCTGTAGTGTATATTATCCTACCTGGCTAGAGAACTTTACCCAGCATGCTGTTTGATGATGTAGTTCTACTCAGAACTCAGCAGCGCTCATAGTGGCGAAAAAATATTATATACTTTGCTGCCTATTTGTTAGAGCTGTGTTTCTGCTATGCTCTGGTATGGAGATGTATGAAAAATGCATACCGTACGGAAATTTAACACCAGCGTACCGGTTGAACAGGTATACCGCCCAGCACTACTATGTAATATACTAGCTAGAACCCTTTTCTCCCCTATTTAGTGCGCTGACTACAGCAATTTTCTTCTCTATGTAGTGCACTAACAGGAACACTAGAAGCCTCCAATTCCACAAGATTAATGTTTAAGATAAACGCCTGAGTCAAAGATTAACAACAACACGCTCGAAAATTAAAGGAATAACTTAGCATTTATAACCAAACTTCCATTTACATCTCAATCCCTTTGCAGTGCCCCATCTAGATTAATCTCCCTCCCCAAGTAGCGCACTATCTAGATTAATTTCCTTATGTACCGCATTAACTACCTTCATTTTCTTGAATCTATACCAATCTCCTTCCCTATGTAGTGCACTAACTAGAACACTTTTCTTCCCTTTGTAGAAAACTAACTACAATAACCTCTGCGAATTTCAACATATATAACTCGCTTATTTAGCAGACTCCCCTATCCAGAGCATCTTAACATTTTGAGTTGAGCAGTTGAAGAAGGGCTTGCCGAAGGGTCCAACCGTGACAGCTTGGTGGAGCTGGGGTTTGAACTCACATCCTCCTGATCACTAGCCCAGATCTTTAGCAACTGAGCCAATGCTGCCAATCTATATTTTAGGCATATCACAAAGGAGGTTTACTGCACATTTGGAGGTGACTGTATGGCTAAAATAAGACTAGAAGAGAAGAGGCGGTGAATGAGACAGAACATGAGACAGGATGGCTGGTAATGATGTCATTTGCCTGAAGTCATGGGTGACTGAGTCACATGAACTGGGGAGTTTTAAACTAAACAAAACGGAGATATTGATCTCACACCAGCCGTCAGATAAAAGGGCATGTTCTTACAGTGGAACACAAACTACTAATCTTAGTCAGGTCTCATTTCTCCAAGGGGTGGTGGGTTTATACAAGGGGCCAGTCTTACACTGGCAGACATCAAGAGTGTCCACGAAGAATCCATATGAACCAGTTTACATACGGATGAACTGCTAGCGACTTAGCAGGATGCCTTCTAACTGATAACAATGAGTGTGTTTACATGCACTTAATAATCCGACAATCAACTCATTTCTGCATTATCCCATTATTCAAGTGGTCATGTTAACCAGATTGAAGTCTGGAAATCAGTATGAAATCCAATAAGAGAAAGCCAGTAATCAGATTTCTCAGCTCATGTATGCCAATAGCCAGATTTCAATCGATTTTCTCAGTCTGTGCATGCACACACTGACCCATTAGCCTATTGACCCGTTAGGCTTTAAGCTTATTCTTGTGGAATCTGGCAACCTCAAAATTAAAGAATTAAACATTTACAGCAATATAGCAGACTTACAAATTGATACAGTCTTACAATCCAAGCAAATGTGGATTACAGGCCTTGCTCAAGGACCCAGCAGTGACTTGTCAGCGACAGGATCTGAACCCTGGACCTTCTGGTCCATAGTCCAGTACCTTAACCACTGGGCTACCACAGACCACAAACTTGCTACCAAACACTTTTGTGGAGACTCTGAGGGATCAACAATCTGGAATCAATCATGCCAAGGTCAAAGTCAGTGAGATCAAATTTTTCCCCAATCTGATGATTGATATAAACATTACCTGAAGCTACTGTCCTATATCTTAATGATTTTATGCACTGCACTGCTGCCAGATAATGGTTTGATAATTGCATAAATGAGCGGGTGTACAAGTGTTACCAATAAAGTGCTCAGTGAGAGTATATTGGAACTTTCACTTGTTTGCCACAGCTCCACAGATCTGATCTTCCTGTAGGTTGGATTGAGGTGAGATGTACTGTTAAGCACTGCTGTACTTATGAATAGCATTTTTACATAACCACATACTTAGTGGGTGCTAAAGTGATATCATAAATTAACCTGTTGGACTGGGAGAGATACTCATGAAAGAAAATGAAATTTCGATAATATATGCAGATTTACATTTACAGCATTTAGCAGACACCCTTATCCAGAGCGGCTTACAACTGATACAGTCTTACAATCCAAGCAACTGTGGGTTAAGGGCCTTGCTCAAGGAACCAACAGTGGCAGCTTGGCAGAGGTGGGATCTGAACCCTGGATCTTCTGTTCTACAGTCCAGTACCTTAGCCGCTAGGCCACCACAGTCCCCAGATGAGCCACAACTTTCCACATGATGTTAAAGAAAAGGAGACTCCATCAATCATAACCTGTAATTCATTACCCTAAACCTTCTTGCTCCAAGGTCTAGCGTTGACCATTGTAGAAGCTTTCATTTGCGGACAGAGGTTAGCATGGGTACTCTGTGTGCCGCATACTTGTGCCACAGTAGCCTTTCTGTAGGTTTGGACCAGAAGGAACAGACATACAGTACTGTGCAAAAGTCTTAGGCCACCTTTAGATTAGACACAGCATTGTCTTACCAATGGTATAATGACCATATATAATTGTTTCCAGGTCACTATTAGAAAAAATACAGGAGCAAATATTTAGTGTGACCTCCCATTACACTTGAGCAATAGCAGTATCTGGCAGCTTCATCGAGATGCCAAGTTGATCCTTCTACAGTGTGAAGAAGCTTGATCAGGAATGGTCTTTTTGGAAGGGTAGTAGCCAAGAAACCACTTTTTCAGAAGCGGATTAGGGAGATGAGGCTAAAATATGCTAATGCTCACAAAGATTGGAATGAAGATCAGTGGAAAAGAGTATTATGGAGTGACGAATCCAGGTTTTTGGGTCCATATGTTGACAATATATTATACATGGTCATTATAGCACTGCTAAAATCACAAATCTAACAGTTCCTTAAGACTTTTGCACAGGGCTCGAGTTGCCTTTGGTGGATTATCCTTTCTGGGGCCAC
>JAJAGP010006173.1:0-24304 GCA_025084515.1 Ancistrus triradiatus | reverse complement strand
GCTTTTATGGTCAACATCATTTCATTTGTTAATAAACATCCATTCCTGCATTTTAAGCCTGCAACACATTCCAAAAAATAGCAATTTAGGGGTAGTAATGAGGGTAAAAAACTAAACTAAATATTGATGTGATTTTAATCAGGTGATGTCAACAGGTGATTATAATCATGATTTGGTACAAAAGCAGTATCTATGAAAGTTTTGGCTTAAAATCTCATGATACATGGCCCCGTTCATTCTTCCCTTAATACAGATCAGTCCTCCTGTCCCCTTTGCAGAAAAACAGCCCCAAAGCATGATGGTTCCACCCCCATGCTTCACAGTAGGTATGATGCAACTCAGCATTCTTTTTCCTCCAAACATGGCGAGTTGAGTTTTTACCAAAAAGTTTCATCTGACCACATGATATTCACCCAATCCTCTTCTGGATCATCCATATGCTCTCCGGCAAACTTCAGATGGGCCTGGACATGTACTGGCTTAAGCAGGGGGACACACCTGGCACTGCAGGATCCGAGTCCCTCTCGGCGTAGTGTGTTACTGATGGTAGCCTTTGTTACTTCGGTCCCAGCTCTCTGCAGGTCATTTATCAGGTCCCTCCGTGTAGTTCTGGGATTTTTGCTCACTGTTCTCATGATTATTTTGATCCCACGAGATAAGATCTTGAATGGAGCCCCAGATCGAGGGAGATGATCAATGGTCTTGTATGTCTTCCATTTTCTTACAATTGCTCCCACAGTTGATTTATTCACACCAACCTGCTTGTCTATTGCAGATTCACTCTTCCCAGCCTGGTGCAGGTCTACAATTTTCTTCCTGGTATCCTGTCTGGTCTTGGCCATGGTTGAGTTTAGAGTCTGACTGTTTGAGGGTGTTGACAGGTGTCTTTTATACAGATAACGAGGTCAAACAGGTGCCATTAATACAGGTAATGAGTGGAGGACAGAGCTTCTTAAAGAAGAAGTTACAGGTCTGTGAGAGCCATAAATATTGCTTGTTTGTGGGTGACCAAATACTTATTTTCCACCATGATTTACAATTAAATTCTTTAACAATGCATTTTATTCTTTAAAAATCGAAAGTGATTTTCTGGATTTATTTTCTCATTTTGTTTCTCATAGTTGAAGTTTACCTGTGATGAATATTACAGACCTTTCTCATCTTTCTAAGTAGGAGAACGTGCACAATCAGTGGCTGACGAAATACTTTTTTTGCCCCACTGTATACTTTTTCTGCTTTAATGTAGAATTGTAAATGACCTTTGCCAAAGGCACTGATACAACCCCATACAGGCCCTAACTTGTTGCTGATAACAGTGTGGGTGGTTGTTTTTGTCTTTGGTCCGGAGCACACGGCAATCATTTCTTCAAAAAAAGATCTGGAGTACTGATTCGTCTCACCGCAATACAGTTTTATACAGAGTCCAGAGAAGTCAACGTCATGTTTGGACATGGTTAACATAAGTATATTCTTTTTTATATTATTTATTGCACAGCAATGGTTTAAGTGACATTTGCAAATCTAACTCTGTACTGTAGTGCTTGACAATGGTTTTCCAAAGTAATCCCTTGTAACAGAGACCCACCTTAGTCTACATGTTCACCTGTGGTATGTAAATGTCAGATGAAAGACTCCAGAGCCTCCAGTGACTCTAGCCAACATAAAAATGGTTAAAATGTGGAGAACAAAAGACTCATGTTTTGGAGTTTCTTGCAGAATGATATATATATGAGATATATATATCTCAGTCACCCTTCTCATCATGGTCTCTCATCAACCAATGTCTCACATTATTACATTATTGTCATTCACTTTCGGTTAACCTTGTTTTTAAATGTTTCAGTAGTGGAGCTAGTATGCTAAAGGAACACAAACTGCGTTCCCCATGCATCATAAATGCATGAAGACCTAGGTTAAAGACATCCTGGAAATCCAAGCTCAGAGGCAAACACCAGTGCGAGTCAACCCAAAGTTCCTTAATTACACAGTGCACTAATCCCATCTAGACTATTTTTATCTGTAAGACTCTCTAACAGTCTATCTTACAGCTCAGTGGCCTGGAGGCTAGCATCTTTTTCCCGTGCTGGCAAGAGCTGTGCTTTTATACTGTGGGAGAACTGAGCATTTGGCGGGCAAACCAGCAACTCCGTCTTTGTCTAGCCACAGTACCCAACTGTAATTGGTTCCAAATAACATGTTTTGAAAATGACTAATAATAACAATTTCAGCCAAATGTAACAACCAGGAGATAACACAAAATCACATTGATTCTGTGAGCATGAATTAGCGGCAACAGTTTACCCCCTAGTGACATGTAACAGGTGTTATTTACTCTTTGAATGTCTCTCCCCATTCAAAGAGATAGGAGTTTGGTCGTGTATGGCTGGAAATAAGCGCCCTGTGGCGTTACCAAGATAGTGGCGGAGTGAACAGACATGTCTTATAATGACTTTGCCTTAAATGAGCAGTGAGTTACTTCACAGTTGTGAACTTGCCCCTCTAACATAGCAATTGTCTTTGTCATTATCTCGAAATAATGACATCAACCTTTGAAAAATAAGCGCAAGAAAGCTGCCTTGTATTTGGTAACTGCTTTTGTCATTCAGAAAACACACAATCAAAAGCTTGTGGTAATCGCACAGTTCTCAGTTTCCCTCGGAATAAATGCAGAGCTGTTAATGAAAGCGGATTGGTTTTTGTGATAAGTCTGGATAGTGATTTGTCAAAGCCAAGGTTCGGTGCAGTGGATTGGCCAAACAATCCCGAGAATGAGAACTGATCTGTCAACTTTTCATCTGTTACCTGAAATTAATGAACCACCAGAAAGCACTTTGGGCGGGAAAATGTCCGCATGACGCGCACGCGACCAAAACGGAGCGAGAACGAGGAAGCACTGTCTCTCTCTCTCGCACACACTCGCTTTCTCTCTCTCGCCACATACACACATACACACACCCGCAGTCTGTGTTCTCACCACACGCAGAAAGGCAGGATGGCGAAAGAGACATGGGAGAAAGGTAAGAATGTTTTAACCTGTTTTGGTCCTTCTTGCATAAAGACGCCTTTAAGAGAAAGCTGTGTGTGAGGTATTTAATGGCGAGCACTGTTGGAATGCCCCGCGTAGTTAATGAGCGCCGGTATTGTTCGGACTGACATTTCAAGCAAGCTCTAATGAGGTATGCTGAAGGTAACAAAATGCAATTCAGAAGCTGCGTTTTAACTAAGAGACACAATCAAATGGTTCGTTTTCCACAGATATTAACTGTCAGTCAGGTGTTTCCATGGGTCTGTAAAGCAGGAGCTTCTCAAAGTTCTGCTGACCTGCGTGTAGGATATATGACTCATTTCATTTCAGACTTGGAATATGCTTAAGATATACTATTTGTATAATTTATTTATTATATTCTTACATTTATTCACGAAAGTCAATGCTTTTTGATTGGACATGTGTTTTTGAGAGCTACTGTGAATTCATGGTGCTGAGGCTTCAGCTGTTAGGAATCTTAATAATACTCATTCGTTCATCCATTTAGTCACACCCAAGGTCAGGTTATTATATATATTTATTTATTTATTAAGGTTTATAGAGTTCTCTTGTAAACCAATTTACAAGTACATGATTAGACGAGTACAAGCATACATTGAAACATTAACTAATGCATTCAAACGTATGTACAGAAGAACCACAGGGAGTCTGCAAGTCCAGTACCAAAAAAACCACAAAAACATTATTTACAGAATCAACCTGTCCACAATTATTCTCAGTTGCTCATTTTTTAGTTCCTTTGGTATGGATCTGTTTTTTTCACTTTGCAACAAGTCATCTAACCCAACTCTGTGTTATTGTCTTGCTTCCTGGATGCAATCTGTTCAGTTCAGTGGTGGCTTCTGTTTGCTATGAGTGGAATGATTCTGATCTGGTTTTCTTCTTGCTCAAACACATGACAATCAGTAAAAATAAAATTCTACATTAACCCTATGATACAAGACCGAAGGGACACCATCCATTATTGTAAAACTGTTACAGTCATGCCAGGAAAAAATGGTTTTGTGTAGACATTTTAATTGAGACTGGGGGATTAGTGACAGGGGATCACAATCTGTTAATTAAATTTAGTGATGCACAAAAATTCTTGGCTGAAAATGGGGGTGGGCGATATGGTAAAAACATATCACAATAATTAAAGACACTGTCACGATACACGATATTTATCACGATACATGTGATTGCAGACAAAATGCATCAGTAGCGACAGATTCCTAAAAACTACTATTCAAATATTATCCCATACTTAGTAAAATGATTTTTATTTCAAATGTGCTGCACTTCATCCACTTAAACAGGACTAATTTCACACCTTAAAATGAAACATGCAGTTGGTCAGTGCTGTTTAAGCATATGCTCAGAAAAGCATATCCTCTGTCACGATAACAAAACGATCACGATACGAAAAAATGTCGTCCTATTGCCCAGCCCTAGCTGAAAACTGAAACTTGTTTGCTTGATTTATTTGCATTTTTGTTGTGTTTTTGTATGACATGTATAAAATAAATTTTACTGATATGCCACATGTTTAATGTCTAGTCTCTGGAGATGTGGAAATGACTGCTTCCACATTTTTGCTGGTGATCTGTTGCTGCTCAAAGTGAATACATCCTGTCTTGTATGAACAGTTCAGGATGCTGGTGATGGTGTAGTTGTGTGGGGATATTTTGTTGACAAAATTAACTAACACCAATTGAGGATCGTTTGTCATCACTGTGAGTACTGTTGCTGACCATGTTTGTAAAGCACATCCCACAGATACTCAAGTCTGAAGAATTTGGAGGCCAGGTCAACCTCTTTGCCATGTTCCTCAAACCATCCCTGTACATTTTTTACAGTGTGGTAGTGTGCGTTATCCTGCTGAAATAGGCCAGTGCCATTAACGAATAGTGTTAGCATGGAGTGGTGTACTTGGTCTGCAGTAATCTTTATGTAGGTACTTAGGTTTCCCAGTGCAGAACATTACCAGAACATCACACAGGTATTCACTTTACCTGCCAGTGATTTTAATGTTATGGTTGATGTATATCTATACACCTTACTAGTACCAGGTTAGACCCCCTTAACTGCCTTAATTGTAGGTGGTGTAAACATTCCTCAGGGATTTGGTCCATACTGACATGATAGCATCACACAGTTGCTGCAGATTTGACAGCTGTACATCCATGATGTGTATCTCATGTTCTTCTATTGTATTGAGATCTGGTGACTGTGGAGGCCATTTGAGTAAAGTGAACCCGTTGTCATGTTCAAGAAACCAGTTTGAGAGGATTTGAGCGTTATGACATGGCACATAGTAGATGGGTACACTGTGATACACAGTTTGACATGGACAGCAGCAGTACAGTGTCATCACAACCATGACAAAAGGTGCTCAATTGATATTAGGGGGCTAAAGCGTGTCAAGAAAATAACCCCCCACACCATTACACTACCAGCCTGAACTGTTGATACAAGGCAGGATGTATTCACTTTGAACAGTTTATATAAGGTCTCACAGCTAAAAATACATATCAGAGCAAAAACCAAGACATGAGGAGGAAAGAACTGTCTGTAGCGCTCGGAGACAGGATTGTGTGGAGGCAAAGATTTAGAGAAGGCTACTAGAAATCTGCTGCACTGAAAGTTCCCTAGAGCACAGTGGCCTTCAGAATTCTTAAATGAAAGAAGTTCCCCCCGTTAAAACATAACTAGGGTTTATCAGACCTGCGTTCACTGTCTCTAGCCACACCCAGGCCTGATTATTGCCACACCTATTCTCAATCAGGACATCACTTAAATAGGACCTGCCTGACAAAGTGAAGTACACCAAAAGATCCTTAAAAGCTACACATCATGCCGAGATCCAAAGAAATTCAGGAACAATTGAGAAAGAAAGTAATTGAGATCTATCAGTATGGAAAGGGTTATAAAGCCATTTCTAAAGCTTTGGGACTCCAGCGAACCACAGTGAGAGCCATTATCCACAAATGGAGAAGACAAGGAACAGTGGTGAACCTTCCCAGGAGTGACCGGCTGACCAAAATTACCCCAAGAGCGCAGCGATGACTCATCCAAGAGGTCACAAAAGACCCCACATCCAAAGAACTGCAGGCCAAGTTCCAAGACGAAAACCACTGCTGAGCAAAAAGAACATTAAAGCTCATCTCAATTTTTCCAGTACACATCTTGATGATCCTCAAGACTTTTGGGAAAACATTCAGTGGACTGATGAGACAAAAGTTGAACTCTTTGGAAGGTGTGTGAACCATTACATTGCGCATAAAAGTAACACAGCATTTAAGAAAAAGAACATTATACCAGCAGTAAAATATGGTGGTTGTAGTGTGATGGTCTGGGGATGTTTTGCTGTGATAAATGAAACTATGAATTCTGCTGTCTACCAAAAAATCCTGAAGGAGAATGTCCGGCCATCTGTTCGTGACCTCAAGCTGAAACAAACTTGGGTTCTGCAGCAGAACAATGATCCAAAACACACCAGCAAGTCCATCTCTGAATGGCTGAAGAAAAACAAAATGAAGACTTTGGAGTGGCCTAGGGAAAGTCCTGACCTGAATCCTATTGAGATGCTGTGGCATGACCTTAAAAAGGCCGTTCATGCTCGAAAACACTCCAATGTGGCTGAATTACAACAAGTCTGCAAAGATGAGTGGCCAAAACTCCTCCACAATGCTGTAAAAGACTCAGTGCAAGTTATCGCAAACGCTTGGTAGCAGTTGCTGCTAAGGGCGACCCAACCAGTTATTAGGTCTAGTGGGCAATCACTTTCATTTAAAAAGTGCATTTTGTGTTCACTTGTGTTGTCTTTGACTAATATTTAAATTGGATTGATGTTCTGAAACACTTAAGTATGACAAACGTGCAAAAAAATAGGCAATCAGGAAGGAGGCAAACACTTTTTCACACCACTGTAGGATCTTGGTGCTCAGCCAGAGTGACCATTGGGTTCTTCCTCTCCTCTCTTACCGAGGCCATTCTCCCCCGATTACCTTATAGAGACAGGTGTTTGTCTTTCCAAATCATGTCCAATAAACTGAATTTGACACAGGTGCACCTTCAATCAAGGTGTGAAAACATCTCAAACATGATCAAGAGACATGGGAGGACCCCAGAGCCAAATTTCATAGCAAACTGTCTGAATACTTGTACCATTGTGAAATTTTAGTTTTCTTATTTAATTAATTTGCATACATTTCTAAAATTTGGTTTTCCTGATTATGGGGTAGTGAATGTAGAATAATGGGGGAAAACTTGAACTTTGTTTTATTTTAGAACAAGGCCTCAACATAAGTTGCATGTCATATGCTGACATTGTGTATTAGATCAGCTTATCTTTTAACTTTAGTATACCACGTTTAGCCAGTTAATTTATTGCCTTACAAAACCGAGATGTCCAACATTGTCAAGCTATGCTGTGGAGACTAATGTCATGCTAGTGAAATTTGGAAAGGACTTTCACAGTTTGTTTTGAACTTGTTTAACAAATGAGAGGAGAAATGCTCAATAAATGTTTAGGAAATTGTGTTATGTCTGCTAAGATTAAGTCATTCAGCCACTATGGTTTGCCAGCTAATATAATAAACATACATCTAGTAGAGGGGTGGAAAACTCATTTATCCTAAGGGACTGCATTACTATTGCTCAGTTTACAGGCATGGCATCAAACAATACATAAACAATACACTTTAATCACAAAAAGCAAAATAAAATGCTATAGTAATTCAGTGTGGTTATCCAATTCTGCTAAATATTGTCAGCTTATATATGTAACAGTGCAATTAATTTAAATATGCAGTTATACCTGAAGGCCAGCATTCAACATTTCACCACATTACATTTACATTTACATTTACAGCATTTAGCAGACGCCCTTATCCAGAGCGACTTACAATTGACAATCTTACAATCCAAGCAGTTGTGGGTTAAGGGTCTTGCTCAAGGACCCAACAGTGGCAGCTTGGCAGAGGTGGGATTTGAACCCTGGACCTTGTGGTCCAGAGCCCAGTACCTTAACCGTTAGGCTACCACAGTCCCACCACATAGCCGTCAATTTGACTACTGTTACCCACACTACTGAAATGACCCACTCAGAGTAACAAATGAAATACAACCTGGACTGAAAGCAATGCTAGATGACTCACTTCCTCAATTCCTCAGCTCAAAAAGTCCTTTAGCTTGATAAGAACACTGTCTATTTTCAGTGATTTACTCCAATCAAAACTCATACCCTCCACTAGAGATAGGCGATATAGTAAAAATATTATATCGCAATAATCAAATACATTGTCACAATACACGATATTTATCACGATACGTGTGATGCAGACAAAATGCATCAGTAGCGGCAGATTCTTAAAAACCACTACCGTATTTTTCGGACCATAAAGCGCACCGGATTATAAGACGCAATATCAGCGATCGGCTGCTAACGGATCTGTTTTCATACATAAAGCGCACCGGGTTATAAGACGCATGAAATGAAACAAAACTCTTAAGTTCCGTCGGAAGCTCAGTTTGGTCTTTACCTGGCGCAGGGCGTCTTCTTGCTTCCTCCACTTCCGTACCATTGATTCGTTAATGTTGAATTCTCTGTAGCTGCTCTATGTCCATGTTGTACTGCGTGACTGATAGCGCTGAGTTTGAAATCCGCTTCGAAAATAAATGAATGAATGCACGTACCCTAATGCTGAAGCACATACCGTATTACTCAGCGATGTTTCCTGACTACGGTGGCCGTAAGCTTCGTAACTTACCAAGACCGTGCTAAAACATTTTGAGAGATTTATGAACGCCGTGTACCATCTACAATCGGTTGTAGGTCAGAAGGCTCAACCAGAATTAATTCTTACATTAGACGCACCGCATTTAAAGGTGCACTGTCGATTGTTGAGAAAATTAAAGGATTTTAAGTGCGCCTTATGGTCCGAAAAATACGGTATTCAAATATTATCCCATACTTCGTAAAGCGATTTTTTTACTCAAAATGTGCTGCACGTCATCCAATTAAACAATACTCATTTCACTCCTTATAATGCAGTGTTTCTCAATCCTGGTCCTGGCGCCCCACCGTTCTGCATGTTTTCGTGTTTTCCTGCTCCCAACACACCTGATCCACATACTCAGCTCATTAACGAGCTCGTTATTGAGGTAAAGTGGGTGTGTTTAAACAGGAGAAGCACTAAATTGTGCAGAGTGGAGGGGCGCCAGGACCAGGATTGAGAAATACTGGTTTAATGAAACATGCAGTTGATCAGTGTTGTTTAAGCACTCACGATATTCTGGATATGCTCAGAAAAGCATGTCGTCCATTACGATAACAAAATCGATCACGATACGATAAAATATTGCCACTGCCCCCCTCCACCCACTTCATTAACTTTTTGTTTAAATTTAGTCACAACACCACCTACTGATCAGTGATGTGCCGCCTGTTGCCAGGATGACAGCGCAAGGCTTGGTCCCAAACGGGCAGTACACTGTGACCCTTACCAAGAGCAACGGATGCGCATATGTTAGTACCAGCACCATGCAGATGCCAACCAGCAGAAACATTAGAAGTGACAGGCAGCATTTTATTGTTCTTGTTCGTTTTTTAACAAATCTGTTACAAATTTCCTATATAGGCCGCTTTAGACCAGTTCTATATTTTGCACTATTCTCTATACTGTTATAGGGACTAATGTGTTTTTTCCATAACATAAAGCACGTTTTAATCGGCCAAATATAGCACTCTGACTTTGTTTAGACATGGTGCGTCTGAGTCTCGTCATCTGTTTGGTTATATAGTGGAAAATCTCAAGTGTGTACATTCGTCGTGTTTTGTTTGACACTCGGTGCACCTTCCGTGCTAAATCTCCTCATTCACATGAAGGTGTAACAAGGTGTGTACTCGAGCGCTGACATAAACTTTGCCGTACACATATCAGATCGTCTCATTACGGCACATTTATCTGGCTCATCGGAACATCAAATAGCAGTCCCAGTGCCAGTCCCTGTGCCTATCCAGTTTGAATCGCTTTAATTAACTTGCATATCGAGTTTCATTGGAGTCCACTGTGTGTGTGTGTATAACCCTGATTGTAAACATGATGGTGGTGCTACATTTTGTATACTTTAGGCGCTGTTGCTGTAAGTGCCTTAACAATTAGGGAATGACAGTTAGACCAAAATATTAATATTTATGAAGATTTAATTAAGTTGATTATCATTCAGAAGGCTGCAATTTGATTATTCATTGATTATTGATGCATATGTATATATATTTTTTTAATATAAAGGATTTATGTTTTTCTCACACTGATTCGGTTTTGGTATCATTGTATTCTGTGGGGATTGCTGTGTCAGTAATGCCAGTCTTAAACCAAATGACTTCTCAAGTGATTTCACTGTCGCAGACAAATTTCCAATGTTAGAATAAAATCATGAGTCTTAGTAGAGTTGGGCCGTGTTATTTCTATTGTTTGGTGTAAGGTGGTCAGGATAGTGTTTTTCTTGTCTTGATGATCCAATGAAATCAACCGTGTTTAATATTATCAAAAGTCTCAAGTCTTGGCTCACACAAATAGGTGAGCTCACTCTCTCTCGCACCAAATGGGAAATTCCATGTGTATGTGGATGGCACTGAAATAATATATAAATGTAATACTATATATAAAACAAGGCAATGTGATATTTTCATTTGATCTTAAGATACCATTACAGTAATTTTACATGTCTGTTTATATTGTCTGTGGCTGACTGTACTGTTTTTTATTTATTGACTGATTTTTTTTGGCTGTGTGTTTTTTCAGAAGAGTTTAATATCGAAGGGAATCTGGTGTGAGTCTTGCAAATAGTGACCATGCAAGATCCCCAGCCTTTAAAATCATAGTCTGTGACATAAAACTCTAACTTGACCCTAAATGGGAGAGAATGTCAGATTTTAGTCTCAAAAGTATTTTCAGAGTCTTTCAAAGTCTTCTAGCCTATGGTTAGCATAAATATTTTTTGAGACTGAACGTTTTATATTGGCTCCAAAGTGCACAACATGGCGTGAAAGCCTTGGTTCTCAACAACTGAATACAGATGCAAATCCCTGGCAATAAAGGTTGCAGTAGAGTTTGTAATTCACTTCGCTCTTTCCAAGTTGAGTGGAAGCTTTGACATTGCTTGTTCGCTCTGTTGTGTATATAAGTTAATGCAGCCCCTGAATAGAGAGACAGCTTCAGTTATATGCACACCACAGACTGCACGGCCAGCGCTGCACTTCATTTCCAAGTTTTGTTTTTCTGTTCGTTCGTCAACAGTATGTTATTAATTAATATTTAGAAAAGCACTTTTTGACATTTGTGAATCGATGCCGAATTGTCCACGTCCGCATCTAAGAATTCATTTTTACCCCACCTCTAATTATTAGTGTTTTATACCTGCATATTTGGCTGAAATATGGTTTATGTAATGAACATAAACCACTTCGCTACTCGAGCTCGCACTTTCAATGACAGACACACCAAAAATTAAGTTACCCTAACCCTGATTATTCATAGTCTCGTGTATGCTTGTCAGTTCCCTGCACTCTTCCAAAATACCTTCTTGTGTTGTAAATACAACAGGAAATACTTATGGTGATATTAAACAAATCAGTGTCTTGGCCATTTCATGTAGAAGGTTTATTTTAAGCAAGGCATAACTAGACTTTTTTTTTCATGCCATTTATGTGGGACTGTGGTAGCCTAGCGGGCAAGGTACTGGACAGTGGACCAGAGGGTCCAGGGTTCAAATCCTATGTCTGCCAAGCTGCCACTGTTGGGTCCTTGAGCAAGACCCTTAAGCCACAACTGCTTGAACTGTAAGACTGTATAAGTTGTAAGTCGCTCTGGATAAGAGCGTCTGCTAAATGCTGTAAATGTAAACATTTTGGGACTGTGGTTAAGGCCTAGACTGTGGCCTAGTGGTTAAGGTACTGGACTGTGGACCAGAAGGTTCAGGGTTCAAATCCCTCCTCTTCCAAGCTACCACTGTTGGGTCCTTGGGCAAGGCCCGTAACCCATAATTGCTTGGATTGTAAAACTGTATAACTTGTAAGTTGCCCAGGGGAAGAGCGTCTGCTAAATGCTGTAAATGTAATGTAAATGTAAATATTTACAGTATTTGGTAACATAAAAGAAACATTAAATATAATATTTTACACTGATTTTAATGCCACATATTCAAATTAGTAAAAGACCTATGAAATACCTCAGTTTAAAAATGCATGAATAATTTACAAAAAGCATCTTCATGTCAGATATCATATAAAAAATCATTTTGAACTCCTTATTATCACAAAATAATGGTCAGATTATTTTGACAGGCATGGCGAGGTTAAATGCAGCAGAGGAGCAAAGGCTGCACAGACATTTCACAGCATTTTTTTCATTGCTGTCACCAGTAGAAAGCTTGCTTATTCTGAAAATGACCTTTCTGTTATTTTGTGAAGCTCTTTTGGTATTATAGTAGAACCTCAGAACGCTTCTTTGTTTGAACAATTTATGTCTTGAATTGTCTGTTGCAAATTTGTTGTCCCCAAATTTGAACAGAAATTCAGACTTTGAACAGCACTAAAACCTGTATGCCTATAACCCAACCTCGGGGTGTGTCTGAAATGAATTGGATTCTGACTTCAAACAATTCTGAATTCCAATGGCCTTCCTGAACCAATTAAGATAGAATTCTGGGGACCCACTGTAGTAGAGACATTTGTTTGGTTGCTGTGTTTGGTTGCAATTTGGACCAGAAAATTAAAAATTAGTCATGTTTCATTACTCAAAATGAAAATCAGTCACGATTATATGTGATCACATTATGTTGTGATCATGTTACGGTTTGCCTAAGTAGCAGGCGAACCATATAGAATAAAAGGGGGTTTTAGGACCCAAGTGCAGTTAGCTCCGGATAAGAGGGACAAACCAAAAAGATAATAACTGCAGCTGGGATAAGAACCCTGATCCATGGCACGCTTTACCAGTGTGCCACATGCCACTGGGGGGAAAACACGGGGAAAAAGGAACACAGAGTTAAGGGCAAACAGAAAAGCCGTACGGGGAGGGACTCATAATAAAAGCAATATATTAAATCTAGGAAAAATAAAAGGGGGGGAAAACAAAAGCCACTAACATCGCTTAAATGTGACGTGTCGAGTAATACTAAATATACGAAACGAAAAGCCCTCCCGCTTTGAAGCAGAGTGGGGAGTGAACACTCACTCCTGAGCTGTGCATGTGCAGAGCGATAAGAGCGCAGCTTGGAGAGAGAGGGGGGCACGCTGTGACACAAGCTTCTAGATTCCCTGGGATTCCCAGAAACATGCGAAGCGTGACACAGTTCTATGGGGGCGTGTAGTGCGACACGGACACGGAAGTTAGAGACGCAAAGTGAGTCATGGTACTAGGCCACCCGTAGCACGTCACGGCTGTGGAACCGGAGGACGAGGCTGAACGCAGCGCAGCGTTCTTCAAAAATGCAAAGAGCGTAAGCGGGAACTATAATCCTCGCTCGCTACGAGGTAGCTAACGAGCCCAATAGGGAGGCGGTGTGGAGAGGGATACTGGAGCGAACGACCCAAGCCGCTGGAATGAAGACAGATAGAGACCACAGGGGGGGGGGTGAGGGGAGCGAGTAGTGGGATCTTTCCCTACCCTAGCTAAGCCCTGATGTCACCTCCGGTTTCAAAACCGTATGTTGGTTGACCCCCTAAACGAGGCCGGTGTACCTGTTTCCCTGAGACGCCGCAAAACCAGCAATGGCAGATGCAACAGCATGCATGAGATCTCTCGAAAAACACAAGGGTGCGACACCCAACGGTGCTCAGGAGCGTTCTTAAATACCTGAGCCCGCAGGTGTTGACAGAGATGTAATAAGCGTTGATAATAATCGTCTCATGCGTGCTCGGGACTACCATACTGGTCCCGGTGCTTCTATGAGCCAACGCTGCCCTCTAGCGCCGGCAGCGCTGCTCATACATTTACATTTACAGCATTTAGCAGACGCCCTTATCCAGAGCGACTTACAATTGATACAGTCTTACCAAGCAATCCAAGCAATTGTAGGTTAAGGGCCTTGCTCAAGGACCCAACATTGGCAGCTTGGCAGAGGTGGGATTTGAACCCTGGACCTTGTGGTCCATAGTCCAGTACTTTACCCGCTAGGCTACCACAGTCCCCTCATAATAGATCCAGCCTAAAATTGTTACGATTCGTCATGTGGAAAAGAATGACGAATCGTTAAAACAAAATATAAAGGGATTGGGACCCAAGTGCAGTTAGCTCCAGGTGGAAAGGGTGAACTGAAATAAAATAAAGGAATAAAATAATAAAAAAAACTCTAATTAATAAAATACAAATAAATAAATAACAAAGAAAAACTGAGTTTCTGTGTGCAAGAGAAAGATCGGCGAATCTCCCTCTTACAAACAGAAGCTCAGGACCACGCTGCAGAGGGAGAGAGAGAGCGGAAGGATTCTCCCCCCCGCGCACCAGCCCAAAGAAAGGGGGGTGCGAAGCCGGATGCGTGCACGGCTCATGCACAGAGCAGAGCGAACCTGTGGGCCAACGCGCAGGCGCAGAACGGCGCGTATCGGCAGGCGGCGAGAGGACGAAGCAGCCGAGCGCAATGGAGGTGGAAAAAACAAAAGCGCAAAAGCTTACCCTACGCTAAGCTACTTCCCTACACAAGGTTACCTCACGCCTCCCAGCGCTACGGGAACTGAACCCCTTAGCGGGCCCAGTCCGTTGTCTTTCCCTCACAAATATAATAAAACAATACGGAAACAGAGTTTGAGACAGGTGAGGTCTCCAGATACACGCGCTAAGTAACGATCGCACTTACAAGCTGTAGCAGCGATCGAAGGGCATGAGTGGCGTGAATTGTGTATGGCGCAACACCTGCTAAGACTGGCGAAGCTCTTAAATAGCCAGAAATACCAGGTGTTGCAAATTAATTGCCGCAATTGCCAGAGAACCTGCCAGAAAGTAGGCCGACGCTGCCCTCTAGCGTCGGTTAGTAGGAAGTCTGACAAAAATATAATGTTTTGTCCAATCGCCCTCGAATTGTGGGTGTTTCTGATAAGAGGTGGTAGACTTGTAATTATCAAGGCAGCATGTAATCAGAAAGAATCCACAGACTAGGGTCTCTTTTACTGGGGCTCATCTGGATTAATCAGATTTAGAACAAGACTGTTAGTTATTGTCGTTATAGTCATGAAAAGGTGTCTCCCATCTGTGGAAGCATGGTAGATTATGATAGTCTTTTTGATTAGGGTAATCATGACTGGACAACTGTGCCATCTGATGCCTTTGTTCTGTTTTCTAAAGAGGGCAAGCAAAGACAGAGACCTTTGATGGCTCACCCTTAGAAACAAATGCTATGTAGGGATGACTTGATTAGTGTCTATGCAACAGAATCTTTCAAGAATAAAATGGAAATGAAATTGCAGAACTCTTTGAATTCATATTTTGATCTTCTATTAAAGCTTGTGCTACCATCAGAAAGACTTTGTAAATAGATTTCATAAATATTGAACTGTGGTGAACAAATTGGGGTTGGTTAGTGCCTTGCAATAAATATTGCAACATTTAAAAAAAAGAAACCAAAATCAGCCCTGACTTAGTTATATTCATTACTCTAGCAATACGGCCCTTGAGCAACTCTAATTAATTAGAAATGATTACATTTCATTATTAATGCTAAGCACATAATTTGTATATTGAAAAAGTTAAGAGACCACTGCAAAATGATCAGTTTCTCTGGTTTTACTGTAGTATGTAGGTACTGTATGTGTTTGAAGGAATTGGAACATTTTTGTTTTATTCTATGAATTATTGATAAATGTTTTCAGACCTTGATTATTAATACAAATAATAATACAAAGAAAAAATATTATTTCACAGTACTACTGTTTTAACTTGGGGAAAACTTATTTCAATCACAGCTTTCATGTATTTCATGTACTATATAAACTGGTTCACATTCACTCGTTGAGCCTTTGTTTCATCTGGCTGATGAACATATGTGCTGTTCAGCGCTATTCTTAATTTGCAGTAATTTGCACGTCTATGATCTGAGGGTATCGACATCTCAAGTATAGTTTGTTTTTTTAAATATCTTAAATTTGGCTACGAGGACTTGCTGGTCTAAATGCCCTGTGTGGAATTTGAAACATTCTTCACAACTCAAATAAAACCCTGCTAATTCAAACATTAATCAAACGTTATTTAATGGAGATACATTTTAACCAGCGCTATTGCTCAAAAAGTTCACTTGTAATTTATCGAGTAATTACTTAGCCGTCACCACCTGTCGATTCTAACTCCAGAGGGAGATTAACTTGAAATCCTACAGCAGGAGCCTTCATCTCTGTGCTAGCAGTGTCAAACCTGTCTGGTATAGAGACGTAGTTGACTGGTAGATAACAGCAACACAGTTGCAAAAGACCAGAATAAAAATGAGAGAGAATAATGTGTGAGCTTTAATTTTATGGTTACGTCTACCATACAAGATTTGCAACCCCTCTTATATGTAACCTCTACTGCTGGCATGATTTACTCACATGGACTTCTACATAAGGGGGGTAATGCAGAAAAAGCCTCAACCAGAAGGTCCAGGGTTCAAATCCCACCTCTGCCAAGCTGCCACTGTTGGGTCCTTGAGCAAGACCCTTAACCCACAATTGCTTAGATTGTAAGACTGTACCAATTGTAAGTCGCTCTGGATAAGGGCATCTGCTAAATGCTGTAAATGTAAATGTAAATGTAATGCTAAGCCAAAGGAGTAAGCCCAGTTTCGAGTTACAGTCTAACCTCGTTATCTCCAGTGTTTAGTTACACGAATAATTTTCGTCACAGTTTTCGTCAACGACCCTTTTTTTCTAATGACAACTAAAATGAATGAAAAAGGACTAAAACTAGGATGAAATGAATTGAGACAAATGTTTGGCAGAGACGACAGCCAAGATCTAATTTAGTTTTGTGGAAGGTAGGGTCAAGTTAGGGAGATATCCTATCATAACTAGTTTAACGTAGTGGAAAGGCAGGACGAGTTGGGTAGCGATCCAGTCTCTGTCCAACTGTGATGACATAATGGACTTCCTTCCATGCACTTTACCTCAAAAAGTCGCCTACCGCGCCTCTCGCCAAGCATAAAATGTGACAAATGTATTGCCAGCAATGAAATTCTATCCTGCTATGCTGCCAGTAGGAGGCCCTTTAATCCTACTTTAAACTTGCAGTGCCGATAATGTACAGCCCTAGAGACGTTATATAAGGAGGAGACTGGTCACTGGCTGAAATATGAATGGGAATGTAGTACAGAAGCTGTGCCCCGTCATTAGAAAGAACCACTTGGCATACAGTTGTATGAAAAAGTTTGGGCACCCCTGATAATTTTCATGATTTTTCTTTATAAATCATTGGTTGTCCAGCTCAGCAATTTCAGGTAAATATATCATATAGCAGATGAACACCGTGATATTTGAGAAGTGAAATTAAGTTTATAGGTTTTATAGAAAGTGTGCAGTAATTATTCAAACAAAATTAGGCAGGTGCATAAATTTGGGCACCCTTGTCATTTGAATACCTTTAGCACTAATTATTGGAACACAAAATTTGTTTTGTAAGCTCATTGACCCTTGATGTACATACACAAGTGAATCCAACTATGAGAAAGTGTTAAGGTGTAGAACCTGTACATGTTAATAATATATTGTAATGTGATTTGTACGATCACGGGGATGCTCAGTTAAAACACATCATTTCAGAATCATGTATGAATGTCACTTGGTCTATTTTTTTGTTAATTTGTTTTCAGTCGCAAAAATAGCCCTTAAAAAGAGTGTGTGAAAAAAAAGTGTGTACTATATTTCAAACTTGCAGAGTATGGTTTGACTTACGATGAATCATGACCAGGTTTATCTGAACTTTTGAAGGGGGTTTAAGTTTTCTGGCTCAAGGCTGTAGTGACTTTACTTGCGTTGCCTTTAGTATGCATTTCTAGGTGCTTATCCAGTGTTGCTGAAATTCAGAATCTATTGCTTCCAGTCTAAAGAGCCTATTTTTGCACATTTATTATGTTCTAGTTCAGCTTCGCAGGCTGCACAATAACCATTTTAATGTCCATCATGTGACACCTCAGATTTAGGAACACTTAGAAACAAGGACACCTTGCCAATGTCTGTGTAACCTCTTAAAAGCACCGGAGGGATCCTTCCTTCACTGGTGAGAGTTTAGCATTTTTACCACAGGAGAGATTGGAAACTGGAGCTCTTTCCCAAAGAGTGCTGTCATTTCGCATGAGATTCAGTTGAAAAAGAGTGCTCAGTGGAGTGGAGAGGGGATGAAAATAGTTCAAAATGTTGCTGTGAAACCCTAGCTGCTGTGCTCCTGCCACTATATGAAAAGAGATGCATATGTGGAAATACAGACTCGCATCAGTGCAGTTCTCAAAAGGCAGATAAATGGAAATCCAGACATGCACAACATAACAACCCAGTCATGTAATAAGAGCAATTAGTCTAAACATGCAGTTTTTGGATGGACCAATTTTTTTGTAGAAAAAGCAAGTTTATCTGGACCGACTCAAACCCTTGTGACAAACTACAGACAGTGTGATATACACTCACCAGACACTTTTTTAGGTACACCTCTTTGGTTCTACACTCATTGTCTTCTTTATCACTTCCACTTATCATATAGATGCACTTTGTAGTTCTACAATTACAGACTGTAGTTCATCTGTTACTCTACATACTTTTAGTTCCCTCTACTCTGTTCTTTAATGATCAGGACCCCCACAGATCAGGTATTATATGAGAGGTGGATCATTGTCACCCCTGCATTGTCACTGATGTGGTGGAAGTGTGTTAGTGTGTGTTGTGCTGGTATGACTGGATAAGCGACAGCAGTGCCGCTGGAGTTCACTGTCTTCACTCACTGTGCACTCTATTAGACAAATCTACCATGTTGCTCCACCCTGCAGATGTAGTAAAGTCAGAGACAGCGAGGTATCTGTTGTTGGCAGTATGTGTTAGTCTCTTCTAATCCTTCATCAGTGCTCCAGGAGGATGAGGAGGGCTGGAGGATGGAATGTTTGGTTGGTGATCTGTTTCAGTCCAGCCACTGGAACTGATCCCCACTCATTAACAGCACAACACACACTACCACAACCATCACCACCACTGTCAATGTTACTGGGGTGCGAGTCTGATCGCTTGTCACTGCATGCTGAAACACTGATTTTGTGCATTTTGGGACCTTCATACCACTGAGCATTCATTTAAACACCAAGGCCTATCTGAGTATTGCTGCTGACGTGTGCATCCGTTATGATCAACAGTTGTACCATCTTTTACACGTCATGTCACAAAGCTCAAAACTGTTTCTTGACATGACAGTTCAATGTATTCAAAATAACCCCCACAAGACACCAGATCTCAACCAATAGAACATGTGGTGGAAGGGGAGAGTCCACATGGGAGAGGCCTATGAAATCCGTTCCTTTTTTCCCCCATATCCATTTTTATTACTTCCCATTTCCACTGTTCCCGATTTTTGGTGTTTAACAGTGTTTGTCTTTAGGAAAATAAAACAAAACCATTTTGTGTACTTATTTTCCGGGCTATAAAGCGCACGGGGTTATAAGGGTCACGATATCAATATCGGCTGCTAACGGGTATATTTTCATACATAAAGCGCACCGGGTTATAAGGCGCATTAAATGAAACAAAACTCTTAAGTTCCGTCGGAAGCTCAGTTTGGTCTTTACCTGGCGCAGGGCGTCTTCTTGCTTCCTCCACTTCCGTATCATTGATTCGTTAATGTTGAATTCTCTCGCAGCTGCTCTATGTCCATGTTGTACTGCGTGACTGATAGCGCTGAGTTTGAAATCCGCTTTGAAAATGAATGAATGAATGAATGCACGTACCCTAATGCTGGATCGTATTACTCCGCGATGCTCATGACTACGGTTGCCGTAAGCTTCGTAAGTTACCAAGGCCATGCTAAAACATTTTGACAGATTTATGAGCGCCGTGTACCATCTACAATTGGTTCTAGGTCAGAAAGCACAACCAGAATTAATTCATACATTAGACGCGCCGCATTTTAAGGTGCACTGTCGATTTTTGAGAAAATTAAAGGATTTTAAGTGCGCCTTATAGTCCGAAAAATACGGTAATTGCCATTTTCAAACTAGCAAAATGACACCTTTTTTTTGTATTTAATGAAAGTGCTGCTATAACATATAGCAACATCAAAAATGATATAAATGAAAGTGAAAAACAAATAAGGAAATGTTCAGCATGCATACTTTATAACTATGTACAAGTGCAATTTGTATCTTAAATAATTTGATTTCAGCAAACCTAAGTTCTTTTTATTAATGCCCTTAAATCATGAGTACATTGTTGTGCCCTGAATTTTGCAATTAAGACTAGAGATGCACTGATTGCACTAAACACAGACAGTCCCTCATCATCGACATGCTCATAAACGAACACGCGAGTGGCTGAGCCCTGTTTAAGGCTTTGTACGTGAACTGAATTCTGAATTAGTAAAAGCACTGTGCTGTTGATGTCTGCCTGTGTTTGTGCCGCTGTCACCATCACGCCAATTTAAACGTAACTGTCACAGAATCAGTTCATATGAGACTGATCGGCTGATCTCCGGTTATGGCCGATCATGCTCTCTTTTAGATTTTCATACTCTGTGCATTCAGACTTTATATTTGAAGTCTGTATTTATCCCTCAATTCTGTGATTCCATCTGCATAAATCATAGGGCTCTAGTCACATGATGGATGGGCAGCAAACAAATCTGCAGCAAGTACTGACATGATGGCATCACATATGTGCTGAAGATTTGTGGCCTGCACATAATGGATGCAGGTACACATCACCATGCTCTCCAGTGGTGAGAAGGTTTAACTCTCACCAGTGAAGATGGAGACCACAGCCAAAGGTTCCAAATGATCTCCCATTGCTTTTAAGAGGGTGCAAAGATGATTGTGGCTGTACTTGTTCTAAGCGCTCCTAAATCTAGGTGTCATATGATAGACATTAAATGAATATGTGCAGCCTTCAAGCTGAACTGGAAACAATGAGCGAATGTGCAGAAATAAGCTCTTTAGACTGGAAATCCAAAGATTCTGTTTCTCAGCAACACTGGATATATAACTGGAAGTCCATACTAAGCACTACAAGCAATGTCACTACAGCCTTGAGCCAGGAACTTAATCGGAGAAAATAAATCAAAACAGTTTGGCAGTTTGAATGCAGGAAACTGTTTAATATAAGAAAAATACCAATATGAAGGTCAGTATTGTACCAGGAAATACTGAATCAAGATCTAAGTATTAAGGAATCAACAAGACCAGATAAACAGGAAATAGAAGAGTTCTTGGAAACACAAACAGTCACAACCAGATTCCTGAAGACAGCAAAATGTGTAACTGCCAAACTATGCAAATATGCACTCCAGTGAAGGTTTCTGTTCAGATTCGATTACCCAGATTGGGTCAGCCAGAGCAAAGCAGATATGGTTAGCACTTTACTATACACATTTACACATTGAGGAGTGTTATGCTAAAGTGCAGTGTATCTGCAATGTATGCTTCTACAATATAAGCAGAGTTAAGGGTTCTATACGTGTAAACTCAGGAACTACTGGAACCATTCTGTTCTTTATCTGTTTTTAGGATTTGTATGAAAATCTAATGATGTTTCAGGTCACATTCATGCAGAAATATAGAAAAAATCCAAAAGGGTTCACACACACTTTCAAGCACCACTGTATAATGACAAAGTGAAAGTGACAGGTTGGTGACTATTTGTGTAAATGTCTTTTAAAAAAATCACTAATTTACACAAGTATTCAAAACATTTGACGTGGCACTTGAAATTAACGTCAGTGTATCTTGTTTGCTTTAATTATCCTTAAGATGTCTTCAGAACATGATTGGAGTCCACCTGTAGGAATTTAATTTATTAGACATAGTTTAGATAGGCAAACATCGGTTTATATGGAGGGCTCCAATTCACATTGCAGTTCAAGATAAAACCAAGCCATAAAGTTCAAGAAGCTCTCTGTAGACCTCTGTGAAAACAGCATTGAAAGTCATAGATTTGGCCAAAGGTGTAAAACGTTTAAAAAAGACCAGACTCAACCTAGAGTTAGCTATCTGGCAAAACTGAGAAACAGGGCAAGAAGGGCTTTAGTCAGGGAGGTGACCAAGAGCAAAATGGTCACACTACCAGAGCATTACTGTTGAGTTTGGAGAACCTACTGGGAGAATGAGCATCTCAGTAGAACTCCATCAATTAGACTTTAATGGTAGAGTGGCTAAGAAGCCAATATTGAGTAAAAAACCATTTGAAAGCCCACTTGGAGCTTGACATATAACATTTAAAGACCTTTTTCCAAGAGAATGAGGAAAAAGATTCACTGGCCTGATAAATAAAAAATGAAGCTTTCTGGGGCAGAACTTCAGGGAGTATGTGGTGGTATAGCAAGGTACTGCTCATTGTCTAGCTAATCCCACTGCGAATCACGGTGGTGCCAGCATGAAGGGTGCTTCTCAGTTTCACTGGTAAGGAGAGTGGTCAGAATGAAGGAATTCGAAATACTGAGAGGTCCTTGAATTAAAACTTGGTCCAGTGTGCACGCAACATCTGAGTTGACCTGTAGCTTAAAGCAGTGACCCAGAGATGATAGCAGAGACAGTGCTGGAGTGGATGTTCTTAAGTGGTCCAGACTTAAAACCTATGGAACATCTGTGGAGAGACCAGACATGAAATCTTAACTGCCAATCTAATTTCCAAGCTTAAGATGATCTGTCAAGAAGAATAGGATAAACTAGGTTTGAAGCTGTATTTGCTACCACAGCAGCTCTGGAGCTCTGAAGCTATTTCAGTCAGTGCGATTCATTTAAAACTTAATCTACAACATGGTAAAGTGTGTAAAAAGTGAGGGGTGAAGAGTGCACTGTAAAGTGTTCATGATGAAATGTAAATATAAGAAGGGAAAATAGCTTCACTTAACACATTGATTGTCAGCCATTTTTACTGTCACAGCTTCATTCTGTATACTGTTACAGGTATGCACCGTTTAAAGTCCATCTGATCAGTGGGCATTTACTTTAATGGCTGAGGTATTAAAAATTATAATAAATTATAATAAAAAATGTGGTAATTTAAATTGCCTTTCAGGCTCAAAACAGCAAAGACACTGTACAGCACTACCTGACATATGATGTTACAGCATAGACCTGCAATACACCTGGTGGTGCAACCTGGGCCCATCTTCAGTGACTCTCCCGAGATCACTGGGTGTTTCGGGTCTTAGTCATACACCCTCACTCGGGCGACCCAGCCGGGAGTGATCAATCCCCCGACTTGTGTCCAGGTAGCACACTACGCCACGCCTCCCCCCTCCTCAACCAGAGCCACCGTGAAGCCTTCTCAACTGCTTCCAAGATGTTCTTGGTGGCTCTTCGCCTATTCAGTCCGAAAATCCCTAGGAGTCCAAGGACACGGTGTAGGGATCTGCCTGCAAAGCCCCTGCAGCCCACCTCAATTGGCTCACAGCGGGCCTTCCACCCATTCCCCCGGCACTCAGCTACAAGTTCTGCATATTTTGCTCTCTTTCTCTCCTGGGCTTCCTCCATTCTGTCTTCCCAGGGAACTGTTAGCTCGAGGAGCACCACCTGCCTGCTGGATGTTGACATCAACACCATGTCTGCGCGGAGTGTTGTGGCTGCAATGTTGTCTGGGAATCGCAACTGTCTCCCCAGATCAACCAAGAGCTGCCAGTCCCTTGCTGTTGTAAGCAGGCCCCCTTGGATCTTCTTGGAGGGTTGAGGTTTCACCCCTGCTCGGACAAAAGCAATTGTTCTCCTGGTTGGTTGTTGTCCCTTGCTGGTATTGATGCCAGTGCAGATGGTGTCTGCTATTGCCCGCAGGACCTGGTCATGGCGCCAGCGATACCGCCCGTCTCCCAAGGCCTTTGGGCAACAGCTGAGGATATGTTCTAAAGATCCCTTCCTCTGGCAGAGCTGGCACACAGGTGAGTCTGTCAGGCCCCAGGTAAACAGATTAGCAGGGCTTGGGAGGACATCATATACCGATTGGACAAGAAACTTGAAATGATGTGGCTCTGCCTTCCACAGTTCAGTCCAGGTGATTTTCCGGCTTGTGACATTCTCCCACTTGGTCCAGGCCCCCTGCTTGCTCATGCCCACCACTGTGCTGAAGCG